>PVHT021183524.1:27805752-27817259 GCA_004024745.2 Catagonus wagneri
GGATCAGAGGGGACCACAGTGGTCCTCGAGGAAGGACGACGGGTGTTCCAGAAGGATGTGAGAAGACAATATATCCCAAGGACTGGGACCCTGATTGACGGAGATGGCCCATGGTCTAAGGAAGACCCACTTTCTCCTCCAGACGCTGCAGCCGCCCCCAAAGGAGCAGAAAGAGGAAGGCACACCAAGAAGAAAGCAGAAACTAACAAGAAAAAAGGCCATTCTCATTTGCACCTAACTCCCTAGGTAATTATAACCTGGAGAATGTCTTTAAGATACTCAGATTCGCTTTTCAAGGACTGTGTCTCAAAGCCTCTCGCCGCTTTTATTTAATAACGCTCAGATTGGTCTCAAAGAGCCAGCCCTTCCCTCCGTGAGAACCCCTGTATTTGACAGCTCGTGCGTTTGACACTTGTTATTGGACACTTGTTGGTGCCAAGGCCAACAAGCAGTGTGGCCTCAGCGTGTGAAATGAATGCCTCACCGTGGCAGCCCCCGTGCTTATCTTCCATGTCAATCCACTTCACAGCTCGGAGGTTACCAGCCCACGACGCGTTTGGCATGGAGCCGGGGACACCTGCAATGTTAATAAAGAAGGAAAGCAGAAATAAGAACCAAGAGACCGGGGTGTCAGTTTCATCACTTTAACTTCCAAGTCACGCGCATTTTTTCTCAGTATATTATCTTTTACATCAGATTTTTTTCACTGTTGGTGCAAAACCCCAAAGGTTCGTGGTGTGGATAGTTGGTGGTTATGGACCTAACCTTGCCACGGTAGAAAGAACCTATTGTTTTGTTTTGTTTTGTTTTTCATAACCGGTGCCCACACCTGTAAGAAATGCCATTGTATGAAATCATAACGCAGATTTAAAAAGTTGGGTATTTTTGGTGTGTCAACACCCTTTAATTGAATTTACTTTTAATCCTATTACCAAAAATTTTTAGGACTTTCCAGGTAACATTTATCTTAAAGCGAAAGCTCTGGAAATAGGCCACTTTTATGTCCTTAGCGCTAAAAAGCAAGACAAGATTCCAGGGTTGCACCTAAATGAAGTTGTAATTTTAGGCATATAGAACTTAATCTTTTAACACAATATCCTTCCTCTGTGTTAAAGTTCTTGTTGAACATTTGGTGTCACCTAACATCGTGCTGGACAGTTAAGAGATGGCAGAAGAAACAAGACATGATTCCTGGTCACCCAAAAAAGATGATAAACTGTTTACGCCAAGCGATACGTTTTGGTTTGTTTGTTTTGCCTTTTATTTTATTTTTAAATTTTTTATAATTTGGCTTTTTGGGGCTGCACCTATAACATATAGAAGTTCCCAGGCTAGGGTGGAACTGGAGCTGCAGCTGCCAGCCTACACCACAGCCACAGCCACACCACATCCAAGCCACGTCTGCGACCTACACCACAGCTCACAGCAACGCCAGATCCTTAACACTCTGAGAGAGGCTAAGGATGGAACCCACATCCTCATGGGTACTAGTCAGCTTCATTACCACCGAGCCACAACGGGAACTCCCCAAACAACAGGTTTTGAGCTTTGAGTTTTTCCTATGGCAGTGTGCTCTGATCTACCCATCTTCTCTATTTCTTTCAGTTATTCTTTTGACCAAAAGGTTACTTGCTGGAGTTCCCGTCGTGGCACAGTGGAACCCAATCAGAATAGGAACTATGAGGTTGCGGGTTCGATCCCTGGCCTCGCTCAGTGAGTTAAATGATCTGGTGTTGCCGTGAGCTGCAGTGTAGGTTGCAGACACAGCTTGGATCTGGCGTTGCTGTGACTCTGGCGTAGGCCGGTGGCAATAGCTCCGATTAGACTCCTAGCCTGGGAACCTCCATATGCCGCGGGTGAGGCCCTAAAAAGATTAAAAAAAAAAAAAGTTTACTTGCTGACCTGTTATCTAATGAATATATTATCTAACCTAACTTTGAAATGTAAAAGCCTTTAAAACGGGGAGGAGAGCATTAGGCTGGCATCTTGCTAAGCCAGGGCTTTCCCTCCCTGGCACTGCTTACCCTTTAAGCTGGGATAACTCTTTGATGTAGGGCCCGTCTTGTGCAAGTTGTGATGTTTGGCAGCATCCTTAGACTCCACCCACCCGATGCCAGGAATACTTGCCCCCCAGTTATGACCGTCAGAAATGGCTTCAGATATTCCCAAGTGTCCCCTGGGGGAGCAAAACAGCTCCATTTGAGAAACACTGCGCTAAGCTATCTACAAATAATAACCCTCTCCATCTCAATACATTCTGGATGGGCCACAGAGACTGAAGGGTCCCTTTAGTCACACAGAGTAGTTCTACTCCAAGATTTCCATTACTGGAAAAGGAATACCGCATATGGATTCAATGTAAGTTCAATTAAAGGAAGACTGCTTTTTAGAAAAAAAAAAAAAGGAAGACTGCTTTGCTCCATAAGGGCTCCAGCCATTTTTACCCGTGAGAAATGCAATCTGAACCTGACTGTGATGCACCGCCACTATGCAGGTGACATCTGTGCTCAAATCACAACAGTCTTTTCTTAAAAGATCCTGTAGGCGAAATAATGTCCTCCCCACTTCTTCCGTGCCCCCCCCAACACTCTAAGAAGTCTGAACCCTAATCCCTGGAACCTGAGACTATTACACTACACGGCAAAGGGGAATTAAGGTTGCTAATCAGCTGACTCTCAAATAGGGAGATTATCGTAAATTATTCAGGTGGCCCCAAAGTCATAAGAGTATTTTAAAAAAATAGTTTATCTGTGTTTACTTTTATTTTTAGAGTTTTACTGATGTCTAGTTGACATACAATGTTGTGATCATTTCTGCCAGACAACAAAGTATAACCATAAGAGCATTTAACCGTGGGAGAGGGAGGTGGAGAGCTGGCGGGACTGGTGCGAGGTGAGAAGGTGGAGGAAGGGGCGAGGGAAGGTGGGCGGCCTCTAGCAGCTGGAAGAGAGAGGCAAGCAGAGGGATCCTGCCCCGACACTACGGAGAGGAACAGAGCCCAGCAAGGCCTTGATTTTGGTCTGCTGAGACCAGCGTCAGACTTCTGACCTACGGAACCGTAAGAGGAGACAAAGACATCATTTAAGCTGCTAAGTCTGTTGTAAATTGTTAAAATGGCAAATAGAAAACTAATACACAGACTGATGAGGACAAAAGGATCCTAGACGATAGATCTATCTTTCTCTCTTCCTTTCTCTCTTTCTTTCTTTTTCTCTCTTCCTTCCTTCCTTCCTTCCTTCCTTTCACTTTTTAGGGTGGCTTCTGCGGCATATGGAAGTTCCCAGGCTAGAAGTTCCCAGGCTAGTGGTCGAATCGGAGCTACAGCTGCCGGTCCACACCACAGCCACAGCAACACCAGATCCGTGCTGCATCTGTGACCTACATCACAGCTCATGGCAACACCGGATCCTTAAGTCACTGAACAAGGCCAGGGATCGAACCCACAACCTCATGGTTCCTAGTCAGATTCGTTTCCGCTGCACCACGAAGGGAACTCCGATAGGTCTTTTTTAATAAGAACAAAATTGGACAAGACCAGTAGGAAGTTTAATTGGTTTAGGCCCATACATTTTTTTTCTCTTTAGAAACATTAATGAAAACAGGTGCCTTTTCAGACAGAAAAGAAAAGCTCTGTTCTTTTGCCTGATGTCACATAATAATTATATAAGGCTCTAAATCAAGAACTGTCCCAAAGTCTCCCAGCTAAAATTAAATTTTGCACAGCCTGTCTGCAAAGAGCACGAGTCTTCAACCCCTAAGGGCTTTCTATCTGGCAAGATGCTTCTTTTCTTGCTGCCAAACTTGAAAACATTATTTATAAATACTGAGTAGTCAAGAAAAACACTATTTATTAAGCCATATTTCATCCTATTGCTTTAGTCTGCATTTCATACTTTAAAAGTTACTTTAATCCTTGCCTATCTCCAAAGAAGCTTCTTTATTTTGTTCTTAGCACAGACTTTAAAAGAATTTAGAATAAAACTCGTCTTGGATGAGTTGGGAGATGGGGAGAGGGCAGTCCGGAAAGCAAAGCGATAATCTGTTACATTTACTCATGTCAGCAAGAGGAGCTGATGTGTTGTGATTTCCATGAGTCTATTTCAATTAAATAACCATGGCAGAAAAGTGTGAATAAAACATTGCCACGATGAAAATTCCTTTACCCTCATTTAAAGGATTGCATTTTCATTTTTATTCACTTTTATTATTTTATTTTAGTCTTTTTAGGACCACAGCCGTGGCATAGGGAGGTTCCCAGGCCAGGGGTCAAATCAGAGCTGTAGCTGCCGGCCTACACCACAGCCACAGCAATGCCAGATCTGAGCCGCGTCTGCAACCTACACCACAGCTCACGGCAATGCCGGATCCATAACCCCTACCCGATGAGTGAGGCCAGGGATCGAACCCGCATCCTCATGGATACTAGTTTTAGTCAGGTTCGTTAACTGCTGAGCCACGACGGGAATTCCTAAAGGACTGCATTTTTAAAAGGACAAAATATTTCTCTTCCTCCTTTATCCTCATTATTAACATTGACCATCATGAACTCTTACTCAGAAACACATTCCATTACTCTAGAGAGAAGGGCATGGCATTTATTATTATTAATGACTGTTGTCTTTCAAATAAAAACGTAATACCTATTAACCTCCTGCGAATGAAACTACAGCCCTCAACCCCTATACTTCAATGACCAATCTCAAACATATCTGCTTAAGTATTATTCAAGTTTGTGCTTTAAAAGTTAGTTAGCTTTTTTTTTTTTAAATGGTCGCGCCCACGGCTAATGGAAATTCCCAGGCCAGGAATCAAACCCGAGCCTCTGCAGAGACCCATGCTGCAGTAGTCAGATTCTTAACCCACTGCACTACAGCAGGAACTCCTAAAAATTACAGTTTAAAAGTGTGTGTGTGTGTGGGGGAGACAAACACAGATAATGTTGTAATCTATTTTTTCGTTTTTTTTTTAAGGTTTTGGGTTTTTTTTTTTTTTGCAAAGAGTATATGATGCACAGAAATATCTGGCAAGAGCTGGTATAGATGCTTGCTTTTCAAGTGTGGTTCCTGGACTGAGAGCTTCGAGAACACCTGGGAGCTTGTCAGAAATGCAGAATCTGGGAGTTCCCATTGTGGCTCAGCGGTAATGAACCCAACTAGCATCCATGAGGACTCGGGTTTGATCCCTGGTCCTGCTCAGTGGGTTAAGGATCTGGCATGGCTGTGAGCTGTGGTGTAGGTTGCAGACACAGCTCAGATCTGGTGTTGCTGTGACTGTGTCATAGGCTGGCAGCTGTAGATCCGATTCAACCCCTAGCCTGGGAACCTCCATATGCCGCTTGTGTGGCCCTAAAAAGCACACACACACAAAGAAAAAAAAAGAAGAAAAGAAATTCAGAATCTTGGGCCCCACCCAGCCCTCCTGCCTCAAATGGGCATCTTCACAGGACCCAGAGAGGACTCCTGTGCAGCCAGGCCTGGGCTGTATCAACGCTGCCAGGAGGACGCGGGTCTCTGCCTCGCCCCAAAATCCGCCTCTCACACTTCATCAAGTTTCCAGGTAGCCCCTCCCTCTCCTGGTCTCAATAAAACTCTGCTCTCACGAGGAGTCTGGTCCTTACGTTCCTGTCCCCCTGCTGGGAATACAGGTGGCCCTTGAAGAGCATGAGTTTAAGTTGGGAAGGTCCAGGCGTACGTGGATTTTCCCCAGCGGTAAATATTATGGTCTACACAACAGGAGGTTGGTTGAATCCAAGGATTCGGAACCTTGGCCACAAAGGGCCCGCTCTGAGTTATACTCGGGTTTTTGAACGTCTGCACTCCCAACCCCTGTGTGGTTCAAGGGTCAACAGCAAATGCACCTGAACCCCTCAATCCCCGCCTCCGAAACCATCGGCCCGGCTGTGGTCGGGAAAAGCCGCGCTGGGTGGAGGGCCAGTCCTCACGGCGCCTTTGACTTGACAGCATTTGGCCCACAGGAGACACTGATCAACGTTAACTGGCTGAACGAGTGTGACACGCCCTCCCCTTCATCTTTAGCGTGGATGGTGAGGCCCGCCTAGCTGTGCGTGGGGATCGGACAGGCCTGGTTGCTATGGTGACTTCCCAACAGGCCACCGTACCTGGAGGTATAATAACATCCTACTTCTCGGTATTGAAGAGCGTTTATCTCCTCTACCCTCCGAGCAAGGGTCAACCTGGTTCGATTTGCCCTATAGCAACCGCCTTGGTGGCCATGGAGCCATCCTGCGTTTTCTCCACATCTGTCCCGCCTCATCCAGCTCGCTTAGGGAGGAGATGAAACACTCAGCAAGACTCCCGGGGACGGTGTAATCTCAATACTTTGCAGGCATCCTTTACTTTGAGGAGATAAGGGCAAGCCCAAGATTGAAGAGTCTCAGTGTACAACGGGCCCACTGCTCAGTAAGCAGCTCCCATTGGCTTTGGTTCAAACACAAGGGGAGACCCCACAGCTACCGATCCCACTCTTGGGACCCAAGTCCAACCTCTCCTTCTGCTCCCAGCTATTCCATCTGACTCGGTTTCCTGTTTCCCCCCCGGAGACTGATCTCAGGCCAAACTCCCAGTGGAACAGAAACAGGTCTGGGGACCCGGGAACTCAGTTCTCACCCTAGCTGTGTGCCCTGGGGCATCATTTAATGTCTCACAGACTCACTTGTTAAATGAAATGGGTAGATGAGATCAGCGGTTTTCAACCCTTAAGATTGCAGTCCGCAGAAAAACAATTTTACACACTCTTCATCTTCTGTCTCTTTCTCTCTCTCATACACACACACACACTCACACTCACATATGAAGTAAACTAAAGTTTCACAAAACACTTAGGCTTATTACACGCATTTGTTTATGTTATTTTCTAGTCTAGTCTCATGTTAAAAATTTTTGGTCAAAATCTACTAAATTGATGCACTAATGGGACACACTACTATTTCTCATTATATATATCTCTCTTGTATATCTTAAAACTGCTGGACTAGATGATTGTGTTATCATTATTGCCCTTATAATTATGATTACTGTTTGTCAGGAGGGAAGTGACTGGGCCCCACCCGACTTCACAAGCATCCCAGGAAGGATGTATTGGGCATTATTTCTAGGGTGGGGCACAAGAGCCACCGACATTATCAGAGAAGACATTTGAAATGACAGAACCCAATTTTCTCATTTGCTCTTCATAGGCTTCTTTAAACAAAAGATTGGAGATAAAGTTTACAGAGTAAGCAGGAGCGTTTTTCTTGGGGCTTAGACTCTCTTAGACAAATAACTGTGTTTGTTAAATAAGTGAAGGTGATTCTTTGAAACGCAAGCTTTGTGTTGACTTGACTTTCTCCTTATTGTGCTAACGCAGTCTGGTTCTCATTTCAGGCGACCTACGTGCAGTAACAGATAGTTGCAACTGCTCATTACATAAGCTCAGATACATACTTTTTACGTATTAAATAAGCAAGAATTCTGGTTTTAAATGTCAAAAGTCAATGCTGCTACCCGTGGATTGAAGAGGTTTTCTCACAATTTCATGGGGCTGCTGTAAATTGGCACAACTCTGGAAAATCAATTTTGGGGGGAAGGCCGTGGCATGCAGGCAGGGATGGAGCTTCTGCCACATCAGTGACAACACCAGATCCTTAACCTGCTGTGCCACCAGGAAACTCCTGGAAAATCAATTCTGAAGCATAGGAAAAGCCACCGTAAATGCCAATTCCCTTTGGCCTTTTAAAATCATCAGTTTTAAAATAAGCTAAGGACATCCCCTTTTTTTCCTTTTTTTTTTTTAGGGCTACATGTGTGGCATATGGAGGTTCCCAGGCCGGGGGCCGAATTTGAACTGAAGCTGCCAGCCTACACCACCGCCACAGCCACAGCCACACCAGATCTGAGCCTCCTCTGGGACCTGTACCACATAGCTCACGGCAACACCAGATCCTTAGCCCACTGAGCAAGGCCGGGGGTCAAACCCACATCCTCATGGATACTTAGCTGGGTTCTTAACCTGCTGAGCCACAACGGGAACTCCAGGAAATAATTTTTTAAATTATTTGTGTGAAAATCTCTATGTGACATTATTTATGCATAATGACTAGCGGCACGGGCTTTGAAGTCACATAGTTGACATGTATGGGAAAGTATTTTTTCTACTCTCTTAGCAAGGGCCAAGTCTTCTGAGTCTGCCCTACAGCAAGGGCCTGGTGAGCCAATCATCTGTACTGGTATGGGTCCTGCCGGGTACAGCTAGCTTAGGCAGGCGATAAAGCACTCAACGAGACTTACAAACACTCAACAAATCTCAGTCTCTGCTAACCCTGGCTGTGTGACCTCGAACAGTTATGTAATCACATTAAGACATCACGTACTAAACTTCAAACCCTCCTAGGCTTTGTTAGTGTCGAAGAAGAGAATGCAAATGTGTGTTTAGCATCCTGCCATTAACTAAATAAATGGCTGAAAACACAATCATTCTGTTAAAATCACCGGGCCAGGGTAGCTGGAGAAAACACTGCCTTTTTATTATAACCTAAAGCAAGTGTCTCAACCTTGGCACCACTGACGTTCGAACCGGATAATTCTTTGTGGTGGGGACTGTCCTGTGCCTTGTAGGAGGTTTAGTAGCCTCCTTGGCCTCCATTCACTAGATGCTAGTGGCATTGAAACCTGCCCCCCAGGTTGTGACAACCAAAAATGTTTCCAGGAGGAGCTCCCGCATGGCCCAGCAGGTTAAGAACCTGATGTTGTCGGAGTTCCCTTTGTGGCGTAGCGGAAACGAATCCGATGAGGACCCACGAGGTTGCGGGTTTGATCCCTGGCCTCGCTCAGTGGGATAAGGATCTGGCATTGCCGTGAGCTGTGGTGTAGGTCGCAGACGCGGCTCAGATCCTGTGTTGCTGTGGCTGTGGTGTAGGCCCGCAGCTGTGGCTCCGATTCTACCCCTAGCCTGGGGTAGAATATAAGAGCATTACAGTGCTCTTATATTGAAAAAAAAAAAAAAAAAAGCCTATTTACATACCTCTGAGTCTGAATTGCTTCACTGATTTAGTAATTGTGCTTGTGACTATTCTAAGAATCATTCAACAAAAGGAAAAAATGCATAGCAATCATTGCCAATTAGCTTAAACAACACGAAAATGGAAGTTTACCTAACAGTTGGGAAATGCATGTTAAGTGCCTTTTGCCTTTTTTCCTCCTTGTCCATGGGGGTTACTTTTAGAAATAAAAAGGTGCCTTTGCTTTGCCTACCAGTGGCTCATTAATCGGTGTGGCCCACAGGAAGCTCACTAAGAGACCCTTTCGGTTCACGCAGACGTTGCTTGAGTCCTACAGTCCCTGAAATGACAGCGCAGCAACCCTAAAAAACGAACCTTCCGCACTCGTCTCTGATAACGGCCAACAAAGGAACTCTTCTTCGGTGGTGAAAGGAAAAGATGAAATGAGAAAAGGAAGAAAAACTTAGGTTTTTTTTTTTTTTTTTGGCCACTCCATGGCATATGGAGTTCCTGGGCCAGGGATCAGATCTGAGCCACAGCTGTGATCCAGGCCAGATCCTCAACCCACTGTGCCTGGCTGGGGAATCAAAGCTGCGTCCCGGTGCTGCAGAGACGTCACCAATCCTGATGCACCACAGTGGGAACTCCAGAATTTTCGACTAGAAGGGATTTTAGAAATTTTCACCTCTTAATGTACACCCCCGCCCCACCGTCACACTGTGTAAACCAGAGCCTAGAATATTTAAGTAGATTGCCTAGGAGTTTGGAGATATGCTAAGTAACGTGTTGATTTTGTTTCAAGGTAATTTATTCATTCATTCAAAAGGTTTTCTGGCGTGGCTCTATGTTCTAGAGTAGCCATAAATGTAATGTTCTTGGAGCACCCAGATAAAAGGAAAAGCAAAAGACTCCAGTTGCAGGGGCTCGGGTCCCTGCAGAGGCAAGGGTTTGATCCCCAGGTGGGGAACTTCCATATGTCAGGGGTGCAGCCATTAAAAAAAAAAAAAAAAAGAGGTGACTGAGCAGAATATGAGGTGGATCTTGAATGGTAAGTAGCATGTGATCAGCCAAAAGTGTCACCTGGGAAGTCCCCACAGCGTCTGTCTGGAAGTAAAAATGGCTTGAAAATGAGAGGAGAGCCCAGCGTTTGACCCCTCTCCTAACCGCACCACAGTTAATCTAAAAGGGAATTATAATAAATTTATTATTATTATTATTACTTTTTTTTAAGGCTGCACCCGTGGCATATAGAGGTTCCCATGCTAGAGGTTGAATCGGAGCTATAGCTGCCGGCCTACACCACAGATCCCAGCACCGCGGATCCAAGCCGTGTCCGTGACCTACACCACAGCTCATGGCAACGTCGGATCCTTAACCCACTGAGCGAGGCCAGGGACGGAACCCGCATCCTCATGGATCCTAGTCGGGTTCGTTAACCGCTGAGCCATGAAGGGAACTCTGGGAATGAAAAGAATTAAAAAAAAAAAAAAAAATCAAACTTTCCCTTCTAGAAAGTACTGCTTCCAGGGGCGTGGAGCAAGTTTCTGAACTCCAGCTCTGAGAATAAACTTGGATAAATAATTATTCTTTCAGCATCTTCTCTCTAGATTTTCCTTTCAACAGTTTGGTCTGCGTGGGTACATGCTGTACTTTTCCATATGTCAAAGTAAAATAAGTTTCCTTTCATCTGATTTCCTTTCTTTAGTGCAAAATTATTCCCGTTCAGTGTAGAAAGAATGAAATACTGAAATGAAGAGCAAGTGGGTTAGAAACATATGCACCATTTTGTGTCATTATTTCTCCAGTTCTGTTTCAGGAACCTTCTCTTTGGCATCACACATCACAAGCTGCTGAAAAAATGATCACTCTTTTTTTTTTTTTGTGGGCTTGCCTCAAGTTACTCTTGTTTTCCTGAGAATGTGAAGTTTTGTGAGTAAGGCGGGAGACAATTAGCAAACTCATTAAGATGCTAGTATTTCATGAAAGTTTGAGACGGAGGGGCCACACCGAAAGGAGCGGGCCTTTTATTTAAAGGTCAGTGAAAGCACCTGCGAGAAAAAACCCTCATATTACAGTTTCTGTTCACTGCTGGTTGGGAAACCACTCAGAGTGATAAGTAACACTTCGAGGGGGCAGGGCGGGGCTGATTTCTGGCATAAACAGGAGGGATTTTTACCAGGAGTTCCAGAAATGCCATAATGTCTAAACAAACATCAGAACGCTTTAATATACAGATTCACCCCCAGACAAATGGCCAAAGAGCTAGCAATTGCTCTGCAAACTGTTGAGCGAAAGAAGAAAAGAAGGGAGAAAGACTTTGAAGTAATATTTTTAAACTTCAGAACATATCAAAACTTTCCACTTTGCACAGCCAAAGGAAACCATAAAAAAAAAAAAGACAACCTACATAATGGGAGAAAATAGTTGCAAATGATGCAACCAACAAGGGCTTAATTTCCAAAATATACAAACAACTCCTACAGCTCAACAGAAAAAACAGCAACAAAAAAAA
>PVHT021183524.1:27818259-27888581 GCA_004024745.2 Catagonus wagneri
AAAAAAAAAAAAAGGGCAGATGACCTAAATAGACATTTCTCCAAAGAGGATATATACGGATGGCCAACAGGCACATGAAAAAATGCTCAATATCGCTAATTATTAGAGAAATGCAAATCAAAACTACAATGAGACACCACTTCACACCAGTCAGAATGGCCATCATTAGTAAGTCTACAAATAACAAATGCTGGAGGGGGTGTGGAGAAAAGGGTACACTCCTGCACTGTTGGTGGGAATGCAGGCTGGTACAAACACTATGGAAAACAGTATGGAAGTTCCTCCAAAAACTTGATATAGAACTACCAAATGGTCCAGCAATCCCACTCCTGGGCATATATCCGGACAAAACCTTCATTCAAAAAGATACATGCACCCCTAAGTTCATTGCAGTACTAGTCACAATAGGCAAGACATGGAAACAACTTAAATGTCCATTGACAGATGACTAGATTAAGAAGATGTGGTATATATACACAGTGGAATACTACTCAGCCATAAAAAAGAACAAAATAATGCCATTTGCAGCAACACGGATCTAACTAGAGACTCCCCTACGAAGTGAAGTTAAGTCAGAAAGAGAAAGACAAGTATCATATGATATCACTTCTATGTGGAATCTAAAATATGGCACAGATGAACCTATTTACAGAAAAAACACAGACTCACAGACATGGAGAACAGACTTACGGTTGCCAAGGAGAGGCGTGGGAGTGGGATCCTGGGAACTGGGGTTAGTAGATACAAACTATTATATTTAGAATGGCTAAGCAATGAGGTCTTGCTGTGTAGCACAGGGAACTATATCCAATCACTTGTGATAGAGATGATAGAAGATAATATGAGAAAAAGAATATATATGTATGACTGAGTCACTTTGCTGTACAGCAGAAATAGACAGTATACTGGAAATCAACTATAATACAAAACTTTTTTTTTTTTTGGTAGGGCCACACCGGCAGCATATGGAGGCAACGCCAGATCCAAGCTGTGTCTGTGACCCACACCACAGCTCCTGGCAGCGCCGGATCCTTAACCTACTGAGCAAGGCCAGGGATCGAACCTGCAACCTCGTGGTTCCTAGTCAGATTCGTTTCTGCTGCGCCATGAAGGGAACTCGCAAATATTTTTTTTGAAAATAAACTTGCTAGGAGTTCCCCGGTGACCTAGTGCTTAAGGATTTGGCATTGTCACTGCTGTGGCTTGGGTTTGATCCCTGGCCCAGGAACTCCACGCTGCAGGCACAGCCAAAAAAAACCCCCAAACCAAAAACTTTCTGGAGTGCCTTAAAATAAAGACTTTGGGTGCTGTTCCCAGAGTTTATATTTCTTTTTTAAAACTGAAGTATAATCGCCATATAATATTAGTTTCAGGTATGCAATATAATGATTTGATATTTATATATATTCAAAATGATCACGGCCATCAGCCCAGTTAACAACCAACTGGTTTTCAGTTGAGCCCCCAACTGATTTCCAATCCTCTGGCAGTTCCTCAAGCCTCAGCTGGCCTTTCATAGCGTCCCTTTCCTCTGCTGGCCCTGCCCTACCTCAGGGGCTCAGTAAGACTAAACTGCCTACAAACCAGGATCGCTGCCTCTAATCTGCCCCCCTTGTTGGCAATACCAGCTGGCGACTTTTTCTATACTAAGTGTAGACCCCGTTACCTTCCTACCTGGGGGATGTGGGATTAACTTTGAACCCTGCGTCTGTTTCTTCAAGTCACCATGTGACGCCTCCACCAACCACTCACGCCCCTACGAATGAAAGCAAATTCAGACTTGCCACCATCGCCAACCTCCCCTGCTGGAGCCCACTCCACCTCTTAGCAGAATTCTGCCTCCTGACCCACTTCTCATTTTACACCGCCGCTTCTGCTTCCCGGGACGCAGTTTAACTTCACCTCCTCCCTCAAGAGCTTGGCTCTAAACTGGCACCGTTTTTCTTTTGCTTCAGATTGTCACTCATCAATTGCCCCAGCTGGCTCCTCAGAACCATGTCCCCGGAAGCTCCTATTGTGGCTCAGTGGTAATGAACCTGATGAGTATCCACAAGGATGCGGGTTCGATCCCTGGGCTCTTGTGTTGCCTTGAGCTGTGGTATAGATCGCAGCTGCCAGCTTGGATCTGGCATTGCTGTGGCTGCAGTGGAGGCCGGCAGCTGCAGCCCCGATTCAACCCCTAGCCTGGGAACTTCCATATGCCATGGGTGGGGCCCTAAAAAGAAAAAAAAAAAGAAACATGACCCTGGCTGGGTCCAGCAGTTCCCTGCCCTAGGGAAGAGATGAGAACTGTCAACCCTAGCACCAAAGGATATTTACAGTCAGGTCCCCAGACTACAAACAGCCCATGGGCAGCCCAGAAACCACCTCTGACTGGCAGGTCTGTTTGGTCTGACACTCAAGCCCCACCCCCAGAGAAGGGAGTGGGATAAAAACTTCCCCATGAAAATCTGGACTGCCAGTGTTCCTTGTCCATAATTCACTAGAGCTTTATCTGGTCGGGGCTCTCCCACTGCCCTGGTCACCGCCACGCTTCACCCACTCATGCTGGCTGCCTGGCTCTGTCACCATGTCGTTTGCAACACTGGGTTTCCATGCCTCACCTTTCAACCGCCCACGTCATCTTTCATCACTGTCTACATACGCCAAGCTTCCTGCTACCCTTTGGGGAAATCTTAAGTGGGTCTTCCATGTACGCGTAGCTCTCTGTCCCCCGGCACACGCAAATGTCTCATATAAGAAAACAAGCTCAGAATAAAACATGGGGATGTAACATACAGCATGGTGACTGCAATTATTAATACTGAATAGTATATTTGGAGGTTGCCAGCAGAGCAAATCTTAAAAATTTTCATCACGAGAAAAAAAAAAATTGTTAACCGTGGCGGTGGCAATAGATGTTAACTCTAGTTAACGTCACCGCCTATTGTGATGGTCATTTCACAGTATGTGCAAATATCAAATCATTAGGTCGTACAGCTGGAACTAATATGTCAATGATTTCACTTAAAAAAAAACAAGCTCATACTTGTTAGTGACTAAAGTTAGTAAAGTTTCAGTCCTTCTATAACCTTTTTTTTTTTTGTCTTTTCTAGGGCTGCACCCGCAGCATATGGAGGTTCCCAGGCTAGGGGTCTAATCGGAGCTGTAGCCGCTGGCCTTCGCCACAGCAACAGCAACACGGGATCCGAGCTGCATCTGCGACCTACACCGCAGCTCATGGCAACGTTGGATCCTTAACCCACTGAGCGAGACCAGGGATCGAACCCGTAACCTCATGGTTCCTAGCTGGATTCGTTAACCACTGAGCCACAGTGGGAACTGCTCTTCCTAGATCATTTCATCGAACATCCCTTTATAGAGATTGTACTTTTTAGCTTCTAAAAACACCAAATGTTATGTAAGGAGAGATTTTATTTTTTCACCAAATAAAGGCAATTTTAAGTTTTGAAGATTTTAAAAATACGGAAAAGAGTCAAAGAAGAGACCAATTGTTTCCGTCGAATTAGGGGGTATTCAGCATCCTGGCACAGCTACTTCACGAATCTTTACTTTCTTTTTCCTAAAAAAGATTATTGTACAGGAGTTCCCGTCGTGGCTCAGTGGTTAACGAATCCGACTAAAAACCATGAGGTTGTGGGTCCGATCCCTGGCCTTGCTCAGTGGGTTAAGGATCCGGCGTTGCTGTGAGCTGTGGTATAGGTTGCAGACGCGGCTCGGATCCCGCGTTGCTGTGGCTGTGGCGAAGGCCGGCGGCTACAGCTCCTGTTAGACCCCTAGCCTGGGAACCTCCATATGCCGCGGGTGCGGCTCTGCATAAAAAAAAGGCAAAAATGACAAAAAAAAAAGTTTACTGTACAATTTGTGAAAAATTGAACAGTTTATTAGATTGGATTCGAAAGACTCATATCAGTAGAAAGAACAAAAATGAAAATTAAAAAACCCCCAAACACTGTAAAATCCTATCTATACATAAAATCATTAGAAAACATTTCATAAGGAGTTCCCGTCGTGGCGCAGTGGTTAACGAATCCGACTAAGAACCATGAGGTTGTGGGTTCGATCCCTGCCCTTGCTCAGTGGATTAACGATCCGGCGTTGCCGTGAGCTGTGGTGTAGGTTGCAGACGCGGCTCGGATCCCACGTTGCTGTGGCTGTGGTGAAGGCCGGCAGCTACAGCTCCTGTTAGACCCCTAGCCTGGGAACCTCCACATGCCGCGGGTGCGGCCATAAAATGACAAAAGGCAAAAAAAAACAAAAACAAAAAACAAAACACATTTCATTAAGTATCTTTTTGTACAAATATTTCCATGTCACCTTAAGACTACAACATAGCTGCTACCTGGTTGACCAGTCTATACCCAGTACAGGTTGCAAGTGGCCTTAACCATCGAGATGTACGGGCTGGGTTTCTGTCAGTGAGTCTGGGCAACCCTTATGAACGTGTTTACTTTTAAAAAGGTTTATTAGGACCTAAGCTTTGTATCTGCAGCCTGTAAACCTCAAGCAGGAAGTTTTCTCCATGGTCTGTTAACAAGTGTTGGCTCGGGCCTTGAATTCGCTATCTGCATTTCAAGCAGCATTTCCTAGGCTTTGGGTGACTATTTCGACTCAAAAGTATTCACAGTATTGAATTCGCTTCTCACTCTGTTACACGAGATTTCATAGCCAGGTTGTTCTTTATTGGAATCGACAGAACACAGCACGCCCCGTGTGGCTTTGTTTCTCGCCTGCAGGGAGGTCCTCACTGGCTCCATCAGACAAATTTTCGTCTTGCTCTGCACACCCTCAAAACAAGGCACCAGGTTCCACCCAGTTGGAGGTATATCAAGAATTTGTTCTCGAGTTGTAAAACATTTCCTCCACTTCCACGTAAAAGCAGCCAAATCAAAATCATGCTTGCTTAGGACTTTGGTCTAATTTTAACCCCTACTTACAACCCAAGACAGGTCCAAAGAGTTGAAGGTCAATGGTAAATTCCATTTGTTGCTGCATGCACTGGGGTATATCTAGGTTGCTAATTCTGGAAACTAAGTGCCTAGCTATAACAAGGCTAATCTTTTATACAGAATAGCAAAAGCACTGTTTATGCTCTTCTTCTGCAAGTATGAGAAGCATCTAAATAAACTTAAAAAAGAGAAGAAACATGGGCAAAAGAGTCTCTGACCCCACCCCCATGCCCCAACCCCACTCCAACCCCATGAAGTTCGCGCCAGTTTTTAGAAACACAGGAAACCACAGTGTAGCCCCAGCATTTCTTGAAAAATCTATTTAACTTGAACTTTGGATGAAAAGCACTGGGCTACAGTCAGAAGTTATATGACGACACAAATCTAAAGGGTCAAGACGAATGTCATTCTTGAAAGGCAGTAAATACAAGGGGGTTCCCGGAGCTGGTGGTAACATGGATTCTGGTGCTGGTTACTCAGGAGAGGATGGGTTTGAAAATTCAGTGATTTCAGTTCTGATCTGTGCATTCTTCTGTATGTATCAGGTAGCATTTCAAAGAAAATTATAGAGTAGGTGGGAATGTGATATTTACATAAATTTGCAAAACAAAACATGAAACTTCAAAGAGATGTTGGCCCCTTCAGTTCCTTTCCTAGCCTCCTTCTCCTCTGTCCAGGGTCATTTTAGGGACTGAAGAGCCAGTTTGGAGTATCTAGCTTTCAGGTTTTGAGAGCTCTCCTTTTAAGCACTTGAATATGACTCTTTCCATTTGTGTAACAGTTATTTCAATATTTTAGAAACTCTGAAGTAGGGGCATTAGTCAAGACCAGTGACTAATTATTATTACTATTACTATTTTTGTTTTATAGGGCTGCACCCGCGGCCTATGGAAGTTCCCAGGCTAGGGGTCGAATCAGAGCTACAGCTGCTGGCCTACACCACAGCCACAGCAACTCAGGATCTGAGCCGCGTCTGCGACCTACACCACAGCCCATGGCAACCCCGGATCCTTAACCCACTGAGCGAGGCCAGGGATCGAACCTGTGTCCTCATGGATGCTAGTTGGATTCGTTTCCACTGCGCCACAAACGGGAACTCCCGGTTTTTACTTTTCAACAAATCATTATTACGGGAAATAGAGAAAGCCTCGGCCTAGAATATTAGAACTTTGCATTTCCTTGGAAAAGAGGAAACTAGTCATTTCTGAAAATGAGAGTCAAGGCGGTGATTTGTTACAAAGGTTAAGTTTTCTTGCTTTGAGTTCGTGGGGTACCTTGACGGCTGCTGAAACTGCTGACGGCCTCAGGAGGATGCCTCTGCCTTTGTCTCTCGCATTGTGTGTTTGTACATTTTGTAACAGAGTTTTAAAACTGTCCCTGTATAAGCAGCTAGGAGGGGCAACATCAGTCTTAACCACTGAGGACATTGAGCGTCCCAAATGGGAAGCATGTGGCTGGAGCTGCAGAAACCTGCAAAGAGTGACTGCGAAAAAACTCATTTCTTTCAAGTCTTGCCTATGTTCATTCCTCTTCCAAGAAATCATATTATATTCTAAGCAGACATCTTAAGCCCTTTCTTGTACATGGGAAGGTTTAAAAAAAAAAAGCTGGAGTTGCCTTCGTGGCTCAGTGGTTACCGAATCCGACTAGGAACCATGAGGTTGCGGGTTCGATCCCTGGTCTCGCTCAGTGGGTAAAGGATCCGGCGTTGCCGTGAGCTGTGGTGTAGGTTGCAGACGCAGCTCGGATCCCGCGTGGCTGTGGCTGTGGCTGTGGCGAAGGCTGGCGGCTACAGCTCCTGTTAGACCCCTAGCCTGGGAGCCTCCATACGCCGCGGGTGCGGCTCTAGATAAGGCAAAAAGACAAAAAAAAAAAAAAAAAGCAAAACAACCCTCTTAATCCCAATTGCTGTTCCTTTCATGGGCTGAGATCTCAGAGTCCTGAAGACAGCAGTGAAGTCCTTTGCGTTTTTAAGGAAACACTCTCGTGGACACGAGAGCACACTCGGCAGTATTATTGTCAGAATTAAGCGAGGTTTTTCGGTAGTTCCAGAAATTACACCAATAACATGAAGGGAAATCGAAATTTATAAAAAATTAGTATCCATTCCAACAGGTTAAACTGCATAAAAATTTTTTTTCCTTTTACTTTTAAGAGCCACAACTGCAGCCTATGGAGGTTCCCAGGCTAGGGGGTCTTATAGGAGCTGCAGCTGCTGGCCTACACCACAGCCACAGCAGCTGTTAAGTACTGTTAAGTCTAGGCCATAAGAGGCCGAGCTCCTGTTAGAGCAACCCAGACAGGTTACAGGATATTTACGAAATTAAACCATACTGAAGCTATAGCTTTTTTTTTTTTTTTTTTGCTTTTTTAGGGCCACACCTATGTCATATGAAGGTTCCCAGGCTAGGGGCTGAATCGGAGCTGCACCTGCCAGCCTAAGCCACAGCCACAGCAACGTCAGATCTGAGCCATGTCTGTGACCTACACCACAGCTCACAGCAACGCCGGATCCTTAACCCACTGATCGAGGCCAGGGATCGAACCTGCGTCTTCATGGATGCTAGTCAGATCTGTTTCCACTGAGCCACAATAGGAACTCCTGTTTTTGTTGTTGTTTAACAAACCGTAGTATTGCGTTTCAATGACTTTTTAAAACAATAAAGTATGAGTTGCATATCAAAGTCACAGTAGACATATAATCAGTTGTATACGCACGTACTTATCTTACTCTCTTTCTCTTTCTCTGCAACAGCATCTCCTCCCATCTCCCCTTGAGTTCTCATGATATTATGAAAAGGCTTTGGAACCAGAAAGGGCCGTTTAAGTCCTGGCTCCCATTACCTGCTAACCATGTGATACTGGTCTTACTCTCGGCTGAGCCCCAGTTTACGCATCTGTGATGACGAGAGTAATAAAGAGTGTTTAGTTCCTGGATAAGTTATGAGTATTAAGTAAGATGATGTTGATAGCGGAGTGGTTCCCAGACAGAGCATGCTTCAGAATCCACTGTAGGGGCCTGTGAAAACCCAGAGAGCGGGGCCGTAGCCCCAGAGTTTTTGATTCGGTGGGATCAGAGCTACAGCCCTGAATTTTGTCGTTCTAACAAGTTGCCAGGAGAAAATGATGCTTCTTGTCTGGAAGCCCACCCTGAGAACCGCTGGCAAGACCTTCTTTTACAGATCGGCCCGTTCCCATTTGTAGATGTCTAGGAAATACCGGTTCTGTTCATTTCCATCTTCTTTTTTTTTTTTTTTGGTCTTTTTGCCTTTATGTAGAGCTGCACCCGCAGCATATGGAGGTTCCCATGCTAGGGGTCTAACAGGAGCTGTAGCCGCCGGCCTTCGCCACAGCCACAGCAACGCGGGATCCGAGCCGCGTCTGCAACCTACACCACAGCTCACGGCAACGCCGGATCCTTAACCCACTGAGCAAGGCCAGGGATCGAACCTGCAACCTCATGGTTCTTAGTCGGATTCGTTAACCACCGAGCCACGAAGGCAACTCCCATTTCCGTCTTCTTTACTGAGAAAAAGGCAGCCACCCGGAGAAAGGAAAGCTAGAGTGTGTAAGGCCAAGCGTGATGGCGTTGTTTGCTTATGGTGGATGCTGTGCACACGAGTGAGGCTTGGTGAGGACCCTGCTGGAGAAATACCCCAGCCATGGAGCGAGGCAAACCTCAGGATGAATTTTAGCTCTGCCCTGTTTAGCCCTGTGGCCTTGGCTGCCCAAACCTGCAGGCACAGATAACGACTGCTACTCGGTAAGGTCATTTGGCGAAGTGGATGAAAAAATTGCGTGTAAAGTAGGAGATGAAGTGTTTATTTATTAATATGAATATGTATTAAGAAAACCTAAACATGGCCTAGAATTCCTAATCTAATGAGATCCCGAAGGAAGGTGTTAAATAAAATCTGTCGGAATCTCTTTTCCCTACAAAAGGATGTCTACACCGTGGTTTTACAACCATGAAAAACTAGACATAGGTTCATTTACCCGGAAAGGAATAGTTGGAACTGTCTAAGAACATTTAAGCAGTTTGGAGTTTCCGTTGTGACTCAGCGGGTTAAGAACCTGACTAGTATCCATGAGGATGCGGGTTCGATCCCTGGCCTCACTCAGCGGGTTAAGGATCTGGTGTTGCTGCAAGCTGCAGTGTAGTACTCAAGAGCCAGGATATACTGCAGATTAAAATCCTTTTATGACCTCACCCAGATTACTGTCCCACGAAGAGCCTAGAAAGTTTACCAAAGAGGAAACACAAACCAAACAGACCCATATCACTAATACCATATTTTGAAAATCATGTCCAAATTTATCACGTGTATTTAATACTATCTGGCCATATCAAAATGATTTTGTTTCAAACCTCTGTTCAATGGACAGGAACCCCAGGAAGTATCTGTTTTGTGTCCTTTATCCTTCAATCAGTATTTATCGGAATTCCCTGGTGGTCTAGCAGTTAGGATTCGGCACTTTCACTGCTGTGGCCAGGGTTCAATCCCTGGTCTGGAACTAAGATCCCACATCAAGCCACTGGATGCCACAGCCAAAAAAAAAAAAAATGAAGAAGAAGGAGAAGGAGAAGAAGGAGAAGGAAAAGAAGAAGAAGAAGGAGAAAAAGAAGAATTGTATCTCCATATCTAGGAATTGAACTCTGAATTTGAGCTGAGATGCAGAGAACACAATGCCTACTTTGAAAAAGTCTGGGGCTGATCCAGCCACACCCAGGTGTGAGGGCCCCGTAAACTTCCCGTAGAGGACACATACCTTCCCAACAGCTCATTGCTGACCTTGGCTGAGAGCTACACCTGGAGAAATGTTTCTCAAGTTTCTATTTTGTCTTTCCTTAACCTTTCGTTTTCTTAGGCTCACGATTTATTTTTTTCCCAAGCCAGTAGCTAGGACGCTGTAGGTCAGATTCAAACAGAAGAAGCCCACCGCATGAACCGGGAGAGGGCCAGGGCCGGATGACCGCCCAAGCTGTGGGAGAAACTCAGAGGGGGAGGGCGGGTGCAGGTGAAGCAGAAACTAACTGGAGGCGACGACATAAGGTATTTCTCTTGCCATCAGACGCGACCCCAGGTTGGGCCCAGGTTGGCTACCTGGGAACCAGATTTTCTAAGAAGAAAGGATTCTGTCCTGTCCACATTCTAGCTGAAGCTGTTGCTGACTCCACGTGGTATCACTGAATAGCTTGAAGTTTTACCAGCAGTGCTTGTTGGCCAAGCTATTATGCAATTATACCTTCAAGCCATATCTTATCCACTCTTTCTCTAATCCTGACCATCAAAAATGACTCCCACCCAGCCACCCCAGGTAGGGGACATCACCCTTTGATCTTCTCTATCCAGCCCCTCCCCAGACCCAACCCACAACCATCTAGCTGTCTACTAGCTTCAAATCAACAGTGATGGGTTGTCTGTGGGGTAGTGATGGGGAAGATACAAATGGATGTCACATTTCTCACCCTTAAAGAACCTAAGGAGTTCCCATCGTGGTGCAGCGGAAACGCATCCGACTGGGAACCACGGGGTTGCGGGTTCAATCCCTGGCCTTGTTCAAGTGGGTTGGGGATCTGGCTTTGCCGTGACCTGTGGGGTAGGTCACAGATGCGGCTCGGATCTGGCATTGCTGTGGCTGGCAGACTGGTGGGGGTGGGGGTGGTCATGCCACGTTAAAAGCTTCAACCTGACACTCAGCTTATGGAAAAGTCATTGTTAAGCTTTAAGCAAGGGAACAACAAGGAGTTTCCTGGTGGCTCATCGGGTTAAGGATCCGGCATTGGCACTGCTGTGGCTCAAATTTGATCCCTGCCTTGGGAACTTCCACATGCTGTAGGTGCAGCCAATAAATAAATAAATAAGTAGAAAGAAGGAGGAAGGAAAGAAAGGAGAAAAGAAGGAAATAAGGAAGGGGAGTTCCCATTGTGGCTCAGTGGTTAACGAATCCAACTAGGAACCATGAGGTTGTGGGTTCGATCCCTGGCCTTGCTCAGTGGGTTAAGGGTCCGGTTTTGCCATGAGCCGTGGTGTAGGTTGCAGACGTGGCTCGGATCTGGCGTTGCTGTGGCTGTGGTGTAGGCCGGCGGCTACAGCTCCGATTAGATTCCTAGCCTGGGAACCTCCACATGCCGCGGGTGCGGCCCTAGAAAAGACAAAAAACAAAAAAACAAAGAAAGGAAGAAAACCTCTTGTATTTTTTTCTCACCCAGATACTACGGTGCCTGAATAAGGACCATTCGTTTTCTGTATATTTTTGGGATGGACTTAAAAAATATATATGGGTACTGTTTTCCACAAGCAATGTTTAACTAGTTTTATTGCCTATAAACTTAATAAAATATCTGTGGAAGAATATACAAGGAAGCAGTGATACCAGTAGCTGATGCACTGCAATATTTAAAATTTTTGAAATTTGTGAACACATTTCCTGTTTTTTTTAAAAATCTCACTTTTAAAAAATGTTTCTAACAGAGGGATGGTACTCAGAGGAAAAAAAACACAACGCTGTGAGCAGTGGGACTGGAGGAAAATTAGCTCAACGTACCAAAGAGTCACCAGGCTTTATATTCAAACATTCTAATCTCGAAACTTCAATTCCATAAAGTCACATCCGTCTTCTTCCAGGGCCATGCTCAGGTCACAGAATAGTGCCTGCTGCCATGAAGCTAAATAAATATTTGTTGACTGCTGAAAATAGAACTGTCAAAAATGGAGCTCCCTGGTGGCCTAGCTGGTTAAGGACCTGGGGTTGTCACTGCTGTGGCTCGGGTCACAGGGTTCCATCTTTGGCCTGGGAACTTCTGAATGCTTCAGACATGGCAAAGAAAGAAAGAAAGAAGGAAGGAAGGAAGGAAGGAAAAAAAACAAGAGGGAGGGAGGAAGGATGGAAGTGGGGAAGAAAATGTCAAAATGTTCTGTTATTATCATTATTATATTTGAAGGCTTCTATCCTGTGTGAAGACAACGTCCTCCTGACACTTCATCTTCTTTGGATTTTTAATGGTGATTAGGTTCAAAGTCCGCCCGGTGGCTTCTCGCCCTCTGTACCCCAGGAACACTTCCCATGTCTACTGGTCAGAGAAGGGAGAGCCGGGGGCTGGGGAGGCGGGCACAGAAGCCTGGGTGGGGTAGGGCGGTCGGCTCCAGAAAGGACACCTCCCTAGGGCACCAGGGCTCCTGCTGAGTCTCTCTGCTGCCGACACACACACACACACACACACACACACACACACTCCCTCTCTCCCTCTCTCTCTCTCTCTCTCTCTCTGCAAACCTTATTTCCAGCTTCAAGTGGTCGGGTGGCGCCTGCTTCCATGGCCCTCTGCATTTTTTCTCCTAAACTCATCTTTTCACCTTTCTGGGGTTCTGCAGGGAGTTTGTTTTAGATACTCAGGGGCCGGGGTGGGGGGGAGAAGATCATTTCTTTACCTGGTGCAAGAGAAACACTTCAAACCCAGGGTCAGGCCCCAGCTCTCCCTTTTGAGGGCACATTACTTCGCTCTTTCCTTTTTTGTCTTTTTGCCTTATTTAGGGCCGCACCCGCGGCATATGGAGGCTCCCAGGCTAGGGGTCTAACAGGAGCTGTAGCCGCCGGCCTTCGCCACAGCCACAGCCACAGCAACGCGGGATCCGAGCCGCGTCTGCGACCTACACCACAGCTCACGGCAACGCCGGATCCTTAACCCACTGAGCAAGGCCAGGGATCGAACCCGCAACCTCATGGTTCCTAGTCGGATTCGTTAACCACCGTGCCACAACAGGAACTCCCGAGTCTTACTTTCAAGTATGACGTGAACAGCACTCATACGTGTCAACAGTAACGACACTACAGGCAAGAGCAGGAAGTCCTTTCAAGCATGGCTGGCATGGGGTCACCTCCCCAGAGGGCTGACACCCACAGCCCAGCGCTCACAAGAGTGGAAACGAGTCCACTGGGACACCACCAGGAGAAGCCCTGCAGGTCACGGAGGGCTTTCCAGACAACACACGGGAAAGTGAATTTTGAAAAGAAATCCCGTCTTGAACCGAATAGGGAATGCTGTGCTGTTTTCTGCCTCTGTACCTTGGCCCCAAATGATCATGAACACTGGAAAAAGCTTCACGGGATACAAAAACAAGAGGAGGCTGCAAATGGCAACATCTCAGAAGAAAACGGGACTTAAACACTGAGAATTGGGAGTTCCTGCCGTGGCTCAGTGGATACGAACCTGACTAGCATCCATGAGGACGCTGGTTCGATCTCTGGCCTCACTCAGTGGGTTAAGGATCTCGCTTTGCTAGGCCAGTGGCTACAGCTTCAATTTGACTCCCAGACTGGGGACTTCCATATGCCGAAAAAGGAAAAAAAAAATTGAGAATTGACTTCGGATCCACTCCAGTTAGAGTTCTCTCTTTTTGTTTCAACTCATTGTTACCCATTCTTCCAGGCAATAAAATATCAGACTGCACTTATTATTATTATTTTTTTTCTTTTTGCCTTAGTTTCTAGGGCCTCACCCTCAGTATATGGAGGTTCCCGGGCTAGGGGTCTAATCCGAGCTGTAGCCGCCGGCCTTCGCCACAGCCACAGCAACGCGGGACCTGAGCTGCGTCTGAGGCCTACACCACAGCTCACGGCAACGCTGGATCCTTAACCCACTGAGCGAGGCCAGGGATCAAACCTGTAATCTCATGGTTCCTAGTCGGATTCGTTAACCACTGAACCACGAAGTGAACTCCCAGCCTGCACTTATTGAACCAAGTCTGTTGAAACCAGAGCCCTTGTTCAGGTCTAAGACTAGAGACGTTTAAGCCACACTGATCATCGGTCAACACCCAAAGAAGATTCAAAGATTCTGAAAACTGCCCGGTGAACTTTGAGCCTCCATGGAATACTGAGGATCAGCCTCTGAAAGAAACACTGCCTTTTTCAACTCAAATTCTGGAATGCTTATTCAAAATCATTACCTTATAGCTGTGCCTATCAAAGCCTACGAAAGGCATTTATTCAAAAGATCGAGCTATTGTATACGTCAATCATCCCTCAGTTTAAAAAAAAAAAGCCAGAGCCAGAAGTCAGTAACCATGTGATTCCAGATCAAAAGTGGTTTTGCTAGAGGTCCCACAACCTGGCAGACTTCTTAGAAAACTATATCGCACAGTTCTAAGGCAGAAGAGCTGTCACGAAACTGTCACTAAACAAGCAAGCAAACCGAGTAGCTTTCTAGGCATTTAATTTTCGTTTCCCCAATAATTTCCAAGAGGAGCTAAATGCTAGCAAATTCAACCCACGGATAAGAAGAAAAATGGGAATGGAAATTCGCACCTACCTGGAATCCTATTAAGTGTCACCCAGAAGTGTTCATCGGGACTGTAGGTGTCTTTGGACCAGTGGAGTAGATCAATGGCCCTTTGGTCTCGGAAGACGAAGCTGACAAACTCCCTGGTAAGGGCCACATAGGCAGTGCCAAAGTAGATGGTCAGCTGATGCGGAGGGGAGGTTTTCAAAACATTAGTGTTTTTCACAAAAGAGCCCCCTCTGCCTAAGTGCTCCTGGTGGACATATTTCGTCCGCTTAACAGCATGATCGGGAGGCAGCACCCCCGGGGTGATGTTTTTCCCTTTAAAGCCTTTCAGGTACCGAACGATCTCCCTGTTTGTCTTCAGGGGGAAGTCCTGCCCGCAGGTGTTGAGCGCGTACCTCCACGGGACCTCCGAGGCCAGAAGGTCCTCCAGGCAGTTCAGGTCCGCCTGGAGCCGGGAGATCCCTGCGTAGACCACAGGCTCAATCTTTGAAGCAAGAAAAGCATTCTGGAAGCAACTCAGTAACTGCCACACAGATTGCTTAAACTCGGCTGTGGCCTTCTCGTCCACATGGACGCAATAGACATTTTGGGGCATATAGACCGCCCTAAAGAGCCTCTCGAAAGTATCGAAGTCCTTGTGTATGACCATGACGTACGCCAAAGGGAAGGCGGCTTCTTCTTCCGACAGGGGGCTCGCGATATAGTGATTCTGGATCAGGTAGTCCTTGCAAGGGACACTTCCCACGGGTGACGTCAATGTCTTGTCCCACATAAAGGATGGCTTATCTTCTAAGGCGTCATTACAGGCTTGCATCTTAAAACCCTTTTCGCTGGACCCATTCAGCTTCGCGTAAGTTTTTGGCGGGCTCACCTGGCTATTGTAAAGGATCACCAAAACACCCACACTGAACACAGTGAAAGCAAAAAAGCAGTACCTCCAAAAGTTCATTATTTTTCACTTCCCTGGGGAAGGAATCGGTTTCTGAGAACTGAGAAACGATCGGTGCCGAAACCACCAGGGCGAAGCCACCTCTTTTACCGGTCTTGAATTCCGACAGCTCCCCCAGGGGGCCTCCTTTCTCCGGGGTCCTTTAATCCTCCCCTCTCGTCTGCTTCTGGGTCGCGTCCATCCTCGTTCGTGCGGAGACGGGCCAGAGATGCTTCTCGCGCGCGCCCCGGTCTTCAGACCGCTGCTGCCGAGTCCCCGCGGCCGGCGGAGCGCGCCGGGCTCGGCCCCGCCTCCAGGAAGCCCTTCTCATTTGCATACGAGACGCCCGAGGATCTCAGCAAATTGCCTCGCGGTCCCGGGCGGCTTCTCGGGCCGCACCCCGCCCCCCTCCACCGGAACCGTTCCGATCTCCCCGCTCTTCGCACGCGCCCACCCGGCCCGCGCGCTCCAAGTGGTTCTGCTCTTGCCGGCGAGCCCCGCAACCTGCTACCCGGGCTCGCAAACCACCGCCTCGGCTCGGTTTCTCTTCCAGTTTGGCGGCCCCTTGTTTTCATTTCAGGGTTCTCTCCACCTCTGGGCACGTATAGACACAGATAAGGGCAAAGCCCCTTGCAACATGCCTAAGAAGATTATCGCTGGCAAAAAAAAAAAAAAAAAAAAAAAAAAGCCTGATGGCGAGGTGGGTGTTTGCCGGGTTAAATCAGACCATTTCTGGCGATGTTGCCTAGCGCACCGCCCATCCTACAGGCTATGGGAAGAGGGAAATAAGAATGACACTCGTGGGGGCGTGAGACGGGGGCAGAAGGAACCTAGAAATGACTTTTGACTTTAAAGGGGCGGCGTGGAGGCATACTGGAAAAAAACACATCTTCGTTCGCCTGCCGGGGAGAAAGGTGACCGTCAGGGCTCCCAGAGAGCAAAGGCTGGCTCCCATTTCACACGGAGCTTCAGATAACCTGAGCTCTTCACACAGTATTATCTTCCGAATGTGCAGGGACTAGCCACTGGGTCTCTTTAAGAGCCTGACATCTTCAGATTTGAGGTCATTTCGGACAACGCAGAGCATTCTCCTTCCCGCCCGACCTCCTCTGCCACTTCCTTACTCCGAAGAAGAAGAAAAACAGAAGTCCTCAGGGCTGCGGCGGAATTCCTGGAAGTCTCAGTCAGTGTAATTCAGGGGAGCCGGGAGGGGAAGCCCAGCAGGTCTGGTCACATTTCAGAGGGATTCTCAGAGCTCACCTGTGCCAGGTGCTGCCAGCAAATCGGCAAACGTGGGGGCGTGTTGCAGATTAACACGCAGGTGGTAAGGACGCTTCTGGGGGATAAGTTCCCGGTCCAGATGACTCACAAATCAACTGTGGCCGCCCCGCGAGCTGAAAGTGGCCCCCTCCCTCCTCGTTCCGGCAGTCACCTGAGTAGCCTACCTGTCCGGGCGTGATGTGGCAACTGGAGCAGCTGCTCCTATGAGGAAGACCCTGGGGTCTAACGCAGCCAGCGCCCTGCCCCCTTCGCATCTGGCGCCAGCTCTTCTCTTCCCATGATTCCCTGGACTCGAAATGA
Source organism: Catagonus wagneri (assembly GCA_004024745.2). Lineage (NCBI taxonomy): Eukaryota > Metazoa > Chordata > Mammalia > Artiodactyla > Tayassuidae > Catagonus > Catagonus wagneri. Next base: position 27,835,007 of record PVHT021183524.1, read on the forward strand.
CAGCAGCAGCCCGGATGTGGCCGAGAAGGAGGAGTGTGGCCCGCCATAGTGGGGAACGAAGGAAGCTGCCACCATCAAGCCATCACATGACAGCCGTCCCTGACGGTGAGCGCCGAGGGACCTCAGGATGGAAACAAGATGCCTACCACCAAGCCATCAGCCACTGCAGTCCCCCCGCCCCTGCCATCCCAGCGGGGAGGGAAAGCAAAGGATACCGGCCCGAGACAACTGAGGTGCATGCATGTCAAAGAATGATTTCAATGAACCCAGATTTTTGCATCTTCCCATACATAGAAAAGCACTAAATTCCTCAATATCCGGTTTTCTTTCTTTTTTCCTTCCTTCCCTCCTCTCTCTCTCTCTTCCTTCCTTCCTTTCTTTTTTTTTCCTTTTTTTTAGAGCTGCACCTGCCAGGCTAGGAGTCTAATCGGAGCTACAGCTGCTGGCCTGTACCATCGCCATAGCAACTCGGGATCGGAGCTGCTTCTGCGACCTGCCACAGCAATGCAGGATCAGAGAACCATCAGCGACCTACACCACAGCTCACGGCAACGCCGGATCCTTAACCCACTGATCAAGGCCAGGGATTGAACACGAATCCTCATGGATACGAGTCGGATTCATTTCCGCTGTGCCACAACAAGAACTCCGGGGTTTACTTTAATTAACAGTCATCTGCTTGTGTTTGGACTATCCGGTCCTTGTTGCAAGAACTCCCTTGCTCCTACGGAGCGGTCCCTTAAACCTATCTGAGAGTCTGTCTCCCAGGCTTGAAGTCCTTGGAATGTTCGGTGAACATAATTCTCAACTTTTAGCTTGTGCATTTTTTTTCCCCAACCAACATGGCAGATACTAATTTGGAGAGAGACCCAAAGGGTTGGCAGGGATCTTAAAGATCATCTAACGTAACCCCGATTTTACAGATGAGGAAACTAAGACCAATTCAAATATTATTTTTCAAAGTCATTGGGCTGGATAGGAGTCAGAGCCTTAAATCTGCAGCTCACTGGTCCAGGTGCTGGAGCCGGTCTAGATGGTTTCAAATACTAGCTGGTCACTGGTCTTTTTGCCTTTTTTTTTTAATCTAGAGCCGCACCTGTGGCATATGGAGGTTCCCAGGCTAGGAGTCTAACAGGAGCTGTAGCTGCCGGCCTTCGCCACAGCCACAGCCACAGCAACGTGGGATCCGAGCCGCATCTGCAACCTTCACCACAGCTCACAGCAACGCCGGATCCTTAACCCACTGAGCAAGGCCAGGGATCGAACCCTCAACCTCGTGGTTCTTAGTCAGATTCGTTAACCACTGAGCCACGAAGGGAACTCCTGCTCACTGGTCTTTAAGTGCCAGTTTCTTTGTTTGTGAGATGGAAAATAACAGTAGTTCCTATTTCACATTAAATCAGGAGTTCCCATTGTGGCTAGGGGAAACGAATCTGACTAGCATCCATGAGGAGGCAGGTTCGATCCCTGGCCTTGCTTAGTGGGTTAAAGATCCTAAGTTGCTGTGAGCTGGGGTGTAGGTCACAGATGCGGCTCGGATCTGATGTTGCTGTGGCTGTGGTGTAGGCCGGCAGCTGTAGCTCAGATTCGGCCCCTAGCCTGGGAACCTCCATATGCCACAGGTGTGACCCTAAAAGGACCCCCCCCCAAAAAAGACAAAAACATTAAGTCAGATAACTCTTTTTTGTTGTTATTGGCCACGCCCACGGCTTGCAGAATTCCTGGTCCAGGGATCAAAACTGTGCCACCGTAGTGACCTGAGCCACTGCAGTGATGATGCTGGATCCTTAACCACTAGGCCGCCAGGGAACTCCTAAATGAGACAGCTCTAGTTCAGAGTTTATATATCTGTTCGTATAAGCTCAGTAAGCATCAGTGATTGTTTGGCTGTCTTCTCCCTTTTGAAAACTATCCAATGTTTTTGACCTTGTTAAGGAACAAATCTTTTGATTTCCGTTCTTAGTAACGGAAAAGGACAAAAAAAAATTTGCTTTCTTAGGGCTTTTAAATGGGTTGATTTATTGCCACTCTAAAAGAAGGAAGGCTACATTTCACTCTTCCTTCCCCATCAAATCTCCCTTCACCCTGAGGAGGGGAGGGCAATGCTGGTGTTTAATGGGAAGCACTGAACAGTTTGTTTGGATGCTCTGACTTCCTTTCGTGCTTACTCGAGCTGCCCCTTTTTTTCAAGCGCAGTATGCAGAGCCAGGACAGAAGGCAGAGAGAAGTGAAAGGACGGAGGGCTCTCATTGCAGGTTCAGTTGCTTTTCCCCTCTTTGCCTAGACCCTCAACCCTTCAATGAGGAGCTCTGGTCTGGTGCCGACTCAGACTCGACAAACCTTTAATCGTGATCAAGTCAAAGCAGGTCGCCGATCAATGGGGGTGCAACGTGATTTACAGTTCAAAACAGCAGGACCCCCAAAGCCCTGCTATATAGTCTGCTCTGCCTTATTTACACTGATTCTGACGAACAGCCAGCGATAGCGTGCGATGCTTTTTTTAGTGCTTGGCCCGGCAGGAGGTTTGTTTTGCCTGGTATCTGTGGCAACTGAACAGGCATTTTCTTCCAGCACAGAACGGGGCAGGCTAAGCTATTAACTTCCAGCCAGGACAGGACTGCCGCTCCGTTCACTCTCGTTGGCTTAATATATTGAGAACTGTCATCAAGTGGACATTTTGTGGCGCCCGCTGCCTCTCTCTGCCCCAGGATAACCTTTACTGTCACAGTCCTGGAAGCAGCACAGGGACAGCAGCTGAGAACACAGAATTATTTCAGCTCAAACATTCCAGCTGAAAGCTAGGCTCTCTGGGGCTTTTCGCAGGGGTGGGGTTACAGTCTGGTCGGATCTGGTCCCAAGTCCTTGGTATCCTCCTCTACCTCTGACTGCTTCTTTCGGCGCAATTACCGGCTATTGAACCGAGGCCAGGTTTTTTGCTGGGTCCTTCATCTCCAGCCGGGTGACCCCAATCCTGCCTCCCATCACAGGTGCTGGTTGTGTCACTCTGTTAACCTCCAGCACTCTGGCCACCAGCAAGACCCAGAAGGTAAACCAGAAAAGAGCTCCCAGCAACCAAAATAATGACCGCGCGTCGTGGGCTGGATCCACACACTCAAACAGGTGCAGGCAGGTTAGCAAAAAAGTCAGGGAAGCTGGTGGAGGGACGGAAAACAGGGCTGCTGAGGTCACAAGTGGCAGCTAATGTGTGCCAGGGTGTTGGGGACATGAAGGGAGGGCGGGGACCGCGGTGAAGAGCCTTTGGGTGCTGGCCCCACCTAAAACAAGAAGCTCTCTCTTAAGGCCAGGACCGAATGCCTTGTGGGGTCACGGGGCCAGCGCTGCCAGCTCTTCAGATGTTTTAAGAATGAGAAATCTGAACTTTAGAGAAAAAAATGCCAAACTCTTTCAGTGTTATCAAGCAGTCAGCATACTTTTAAGACCCAAGTGCACACACACACACACGCCCCCGAAGACTGCATTGGCCCTCAGGATGCTTGGGTTTAAGCATCAGGGCTCATGCATTTGAACCCCTCTTGAGACTTAGCTTATTCACTCGTGGTTTAGACACAATCATAACAAACTCTCTCCAATGTGAGCAGGTAAGAAGCTCACAAATTAGAAGAGAAAACACAGAACTGGCTCTTTGGCAGTTTTGTCAGCAAGAAGTGAGGGACTGAGAGTGAAATAGGTTCAAGGAAAACGGCAAAATTTTCTGTAAAAAACTGAAAATATAGCTACCAAACGATCCAGCAATTCCACTCTTGGGCATATACCAGAAAAGACGGAAACTCGAATTCGAAGAGAGACACACCCCAGTGTTCAGTGCAGCACTATCTACAGTAGCTCGGACATGGAAGCGACTCAAGCGCTCATCATGAGTGGCTTATGATGTGCACAGACACACACTGACACACACACACACACACAGGAATATTACTCAGCTGTAAAACAGAATGAAATATTACCATTTGCAGCAATATGGATTGACTTAGAGATTATCATACTAAGTGAATTAAGTCAGGCAAAGACAAATAAGATATCATTTACATATGGAATTTAAAAAATAATGCAAACGTATCTATATACAAAACAGAAAGAGACTCACAGACATAGAAAACAAATTTATGGTGGAGTTCCCATCATGACTCAGCAGAAATGGATCTGGCTATTATCCACAAGGACACAGCTTTGATCCCTGGCCTTGTTCAGTGGGTTAAGTATCTGGCGTTGCTGTGAGCTGCTGTGTAGGTCGCACACGAGGCTTGGATCCTACATTGCTGTGGCTGTGGCTGTGGTGTAGACCCCTAGCTGGGGAACCTCCATATGCCACGGGTATGGCCCTAAAAAGATTTAAAAAAAAACCACACACACAAATTTGTGATTACCAAAGGGGAAAGAGGTAGATAAATTAGGAGTATGGGATTAACGGATACACACTACTGTGCACAAAATAGGCAACAAGGATTTTCTATATGACACAAGAGATTATATTCAATACCTTGAAATAAGCCATAGTGGAAAATAATCTGAAAAAAAATGTGTAACTGAATCACTTTGCTGTACACCTGGAACTAACACGATAATGTAAATCAACCACACTTCAATTAAAAAGAAAAGAAAAACTCCAAAAGTGGAGCAGTGCAAGGTCATTCAGTTAAAGGATGACTGGCTTTATACTGCTGACCATTTTATTACTGCGATCAATACATCTAGTATTTGTAATTATCAAATAAGTTAATACAATGGCTTGAAAACTGTGACGATCCACACCAACACTTGGCCAACCCACTGTTTCGGGGGTTGAAAACAAGCAGAGTACTAATATTTAGTGAAACAGAAATCCAAGGGTATTAAAATACATATTGTACACATCTGCCACACGTTCTGTTTAGAAAGGCATTTCTGAAATTTGCTTATTCAAATCAGCTTTTTTTAATTAACCATCTTGTGCACAAAAGGGTAGGCTTTAAATTATCTAGGAAACTCACCATTCTGACAAAAACTTTTTCCGAAAAGAAGTTAAGCCAACATCTCTGTCACATGCTTCTACACCAGCTAGGAACGCTTTTTCTGTAAAAGGCCAGGCGGTAAATGTTTTAGGCTTCTGAGCCACTTGTTTTCTGAGGCAGCCACTCAAGTCTATTACTGTGTCCGGAACAGCATGTGGCTGTGTCCTGCTGAAGCTCTATTTGCGGACGCTGATATTTCAATATCTTATCATTTTCTTTTCTTTGCCTGAGACATGTGGAAGCTTTATTTATGGACATTGATATTTCAATATTGTATCATTTTCTTTTCTTTTTCTTTCTTCCTTCCTTTCTTTCCTTCCTTCCTTCCTTCCCCCTTCCTTCCTTCCTTCCTTCCTTCCTTTCTTTCTCTCTTTCTTTTTTGAGCGCCTGAGGCCTGTGGAAGTTCTCTGGCCAGGGATGGAACCCACCCCAAGCTGTAACCAAAGTCACAGCAGTGATATCGCTAGACCTTTAGTCTGCTAAGCCCCAGGGAACTCCCCCCATATCATTTTCAGGCCATAAAAGAGTCTTCTTTTGACTTTGTTCCCACCCACGCAAAAATGTACAATCATCCTTGGCTTGTGGGCAGTACAAAAGTAGGCCAGACCGAGTCCACCGGCTGTAGGTCGTTGGCCGATTTCATTTCTAGATAATAATCAAGTTCCTCCAGGCCTATGTGTTGTAACGTCAGAGTCCTTGCAATCTCTTTTGAGATGAACAAAGGTGAAATGAGGGGAAATGGTAACAGATCATCCCGGGCCCCTTATGAATCCTCTTTTTCGTACCTCCTGGGGGTCAGAGTGCAGAGCTCCGGGCTATTTGCCTTGGTTTCCTTTCTTCTGTAAAATGGAGACCTTGGGAACACGGACCTCATCGCGTTCTAAAGAGGTTTAAATAGGTTGTTACAGAAAAAGACCTCCAGGGCTATGCCTTGCACTCAACAAATCTTCCAGCATCTCTCTCTGTTGCCCAACTCGGCTCTGATAGGACCCGAAGCACCTGCCCACCTTCCTAGCAGGACAGCTGTGCCTCTTCACCTAAAAGATCCCAAAGGACAGGTGGGAGCCACCAGGGGCATCGTTATCTCAGGCAGTGCCAGCCTCTGCTGCCCTCCCTACACCCGGGAGCAAGGGGACTGCTCTCACTCCCAGCTGCAGCCTCTTGAGCCCGTTCCTTCAAACTGCATCTGACTGGGCTACCTCTCAGGGACCCGGCCTGCCGGTGCACCCCGCCAAAAGGTTGTCATGAGCACGGCGGCCAAGACCAAGGCTTTGCACGGGGGTTTCAATAGAGCTCTCCTGTTTATTATGTGACCTTGAGAAAGTTTCCTGGGTTCACTGTACCTTGTTTCCCAGTTTTGTTTGTTTTCTGGCCACCTGGGGCAGATGGAGGGATCAGATCCGAACCTCAGTTACGGCCTGCTCCAGCAACGCTCGATCCTGTGCCAGGCTGGAGATCGAACCTGCATCCTGGTGCTGGAGGGACATCACCGAAACTATCAAGCCACGGTGGAAACTTCCATTTCCTGGTTTTTAAAAAGGGGCTGCAGAAGGCCTCTGAAAGTAAATCTGGCCAAGAAGCCTTCCGCATCTAGTCAGATTCATTTCTGCTGAGCCATTACAGGAACTCCTCTGACTCTTTGTTGTTCTTTTTTTTTTTGGTCTTTTTTGTCTTTTCCAGGGCCACACCCGTGGCATATGGAGGTTCCCAGGATAGGGGTCTGGTTGGAGCTGTAGGTGCCAGCCACAGCCACAGCTACGCGGGATCCGAGCTGCATCTGCAACCTACACCACAGCTCACGGCAACGCTGGATCCTTAACCCACTGAGCGAGGCCAGGGATTGAACCTGCAACTTCATGATTCCTAGTCGGATTCGTTAACCACTAAGCCATGACAGGAACTCCCCTATCTGAATCTTAATTTCCAAATTTGTACAACTTAACTAAAGATACTCCTTAGGAAGTTTCCCATTTGCATAGTGGAAACGAAATGCAAATCCAAACCATAAGGAGCTATCACCTCACCATAATGAGATATCACCTGTTAGAATGGCTGTTATTAAAAAGACAAGAAAACAAGTGCTGGCGAAGGTGTGGAGAACACGGGATCCTTGGAGTTCCCTTTGTGGCACAGTGGAAATGAATCTGACAGGTAACCATGAGGTTGCGGGTTCGATCCCTGACCTCGCTCAAATGGGTTAAGGATCCGGTGTTGCTGTGTGAGCTGTGGTGTAGGCTGGCAGCTGCAGCTCCGATTCGATCCCTAGCCTGGGAACTTCCATATGCTGCAGGTGCGGCCCTAAAAAGCAAAAAAAAAAAGGGGGGGGAGGATCCTTGTGCGCTGAATATGTAAATTGGTGCAGCCACTATGGAAAACAGTATGGAGGTTCCTCAAAACATTAAAAGTAGATTTACCACATGATCCATAATTCCATATCTGGGTATCGATCAGAAGGAAATGAAAACACTAACTCAAAGAAGATATATGCACCCCCTGTTTACAGCAGCATTATTTACAATAACCAAGACATGGAAGCAACTTAAGTGCTACCAATAGATGAATGGATAAAGAAAAAAACATATATCACATTTTCTTGTGGCAAATATAGACAACAGAATGCTATTCAGCCATAAAAAAAGAAGGAACTCTTGCCATTTATGACAACATGGATGGATCTTGAGGGCAATATTAAGTGAAATGAGTCAGATAGAGGAAGATAAATTCTGTATGATGTGGAATCTAAAGAACAAAAAAACCAGGGAGTTCTCTGGTGGCTCAGTAGGTTAAGGATCCAGCATTGTCACTGCTGTGGCACGGGTTTGATCCCTGGCCTAGTAACTTCCACATGCCGCAGGGCATGGCCAAAAAAAAAAAAAAGAGAGAGAGAGAGAAGAAAGAAAGACTGTCACGTAATATTCAGGTCAGAGGCTGAGTGAAAGACAGGCACTGAGAAACCACGTTAAGAACTAGTTAGGTGGGCCAAGAAATTGTACTTTTCTTCTGTGAGAAACTGTCTGTGTTCATCTGGGCTGCAGCATGTAGTTTCTGAGCTCATCACGTCGTCCTGTACTTTTATGATCTACATGAAATCTGTACTGGAAGTAAAACCTGCCTCCAAAATATGTGTGGCCTTTGCTCTGCATGAAATGGTAATAATGCACGTTCATGTAAAAAAATGGCTCAGTGTTGGCTTTCTTTACCTTAAATTTGGTCAGCATTGCTTTCAGATTGTTATCTAAAGTCAAGCAATCAATAATGACATAGTGACAAAAATAAAAGTAATCAATATGAACAAATGGCCAGTTAGGAAAGCAATTACTGTAACTGCTGTTTTAGATGTAGCTTTCTAAGACTACAAACGGTTTACTGCAAGACCAGAAAAAAAATCACAAAGAAATCACTACATTTCTCAGCAGGATCATTTGCTTCACCAAATGATGGGTTCCTGCCATCAAAGAAGCAGCCCTATAAAAATCCACGTCTAGTCTTTAAAGCTGGGTCTTCTGTTGTTGGGTCGTTCTTTTTACTTCCCTGGTGCAGCATTAGGTGCCCACTAGTTGAGCTCGTAAGATGGGCCTTGAATTGAAGCACAGTCTGCCTTGAGCCAGTGCCTACCCCCCAGGATGAACTTGGCATTGAGAAGCATTCCCAAGATGAGCAAGATGCTTTGGAAGAAACATACAGGGAGAACAGTCCCATGCTGTTGACTTGGGGCAGAAAGAAAAATTCAGGAATTCAGGAAAATTCCCAGAAAAACTGAACATGATGGAAGCTGCTGTCTGAAGCTGATGAGACAAGACTCAGCAAAAGAATCTAGGGTGTGCGTGTGTGTGGTGGGGGAGGGGTGGTGATTTGCAGCTAAGTGAGAGCAGTGCTAAGGGGCATATTAAAAATTATTTCCAGAGTTTGCGCCGTGGCTCAGCAGTTAATGAACCCGATTAGAATCCATTAGGATGCAAGTTTGATCCCTGGCATCACTCAGTGGGTTAAGGATCTGGCGTTGCCCTAAGCTTGTGGTGTAGGTTGCAGACATGGCTCAGATCCCGCATTGCTGTGGCTGTGGTGTAGGCTGGTGGCTACAGCTCTGATTTGACCTCTAGCCTTTGGAACCTCCATATGCCGTGGGTGCGGCCCTAAAAGAAAAAAAAAAATTCCATTTGACTCAATTCAGTATTTATTTTTATCTCACTGGGGGCTCCCTAGTTGGGCTGCCAAAAAAATAAAGGACCTCAAAGAGATAATAGTCCATTCAAGGTAATGTGATGTCCACATTCATAACGACAGAATGATACAGGGGTTACAAAGTGTACGATGGAGAAAAACATCAGGGCATCCTTCCTAACTGAAAAGGCATTGGCTACAGACCTATTCAGGCCATTATTTAAACAGGAGAAATAAGGGAAAGTGATCTAAGTAAAGAAAACGAGAGGAAGACAAGTACCAAAGGCAGGGACACAAGGCGTGGTTTTTCCGGAGTGTTCCTTTCAGGGAAGGCAGCTGTGGGGATTAAATTATCAGGAAGTTGCGATATGCAATCACCCAGCATGCCACGTTGAGAGGTTTGTATTGAATAATTCAATAAGCTGCTGAAACTCACTGAAGCTTTTAGGCTGGAGGGGTTCTTCTTAGAGGAAAAAAAGGTCAAGCGTCTTTTAGAGTGGAGACCCCGGGCCAGAGAGAGACCCCTCGGGCGGGTCCAACAACCCACTTGCAAGACTGGCAAGACAGGTCAGAGCTGGGGCAGTGATGACAGGGACAGCGAGAGTGACAGTCACCAGAAACCTACAGACAGAATGCAGACTGAGCCAATGAGATACGAGGCGCTAATCTTGGGATCAGCGGCACCAGTCCTGGAGGTTCTGAGGAAGAGGGTTTATGGGGAGTTGGGGGGGGTGTGTCAGCCGTGCCAGTGGGACCCTCAGGAAGAGATTTCCAAAGGCCTGGGAGGAAGGCGGAAAAGGCCTGGGGAGCGTGATTGGGGGTTGTGATTCATCAGCGCAGAAACAGTGGTGATGAGCCGGAGGCCGACGAGATCATCCGGGAAGACAGAGCAGTGACAGCCAACAGGCAAACTGATGTGAGCCCCCGGGGATGCTGACTGCAAACTTGAGTCGCCTCAGTTCTGAATTTCACTGAGAACAGGAGGACCCAACTATAATCCAAGCCTCAATTCGGCCGTCAGTAACATCAAACACAAAAAGAACAGAATCCACTGAAACACATGTTTCTAGAAGAGGGATGATAAAAGCTCTGCCCTATGATATATTTGGCATCACATGAAAGCTTTTTCCTAATGCTGAAACGAGTGTCCAGAGTTCTGTGACCAAGTATCGTCCAGAGGCTGCTGGCTTCAGTCACCTCTTCAAGGCACTTTAACTCTTTCTTTCTTTTTTTTGTCTTTTTGCCTTATCTAGAGCCACACCCGCAGCATATGGAGGTTCCCAGGCTAGGGGTCTAACAGGAGATGTAGCTGCCGGCCTTCGCCACAGCCACAGCAACGCGGGATCCGAGCCGCGTCTGCAACCTACACCACAGCTCACGGCAACGCCGGATCCTTAACCCACTGAGCAAGGCCAGGGATCGAACCCGCAACCTCCTGGTTCTTGGTAGGATTCGTTAACCACTGAGCCACGAAGGGAGCTCCCACTTTTACCCTTTCTGCCTTTTTCAGTAAAAACAACTTAAAAAAGTTTTTTTTTCTTTTTTAGCTTCCTGATGGCATTTGGAGTTCCCGGGCCAGGAATAAGAACTGAGCTGCAGTTGTGACCCACGTGGCACCCTTCTCCCACTCTGTGGGGCTGGGGATCGAACCGGCGTCCCAGTGCTTCAGCCATGCCTCTGATCCCAATGTGCCACAGTGGGAACTCCCAAAAACAACTTTTATTTTTTATTTATTTATTTTTTTGCCTTTTGTCATTTTAGGGCCGCACCCGCAGCATGTGGAGGTTCCCAGGCTAGGGGTCTAATCGGAGCTGTGGCCACTGGCCTGCGCCGCAGCCACAGCAACGCAGGATCCGAGCCGCGTCTGCGACCTACACCACAGCTCACGGCAACGCCGGATCGTTAACCCGCTGAGCGAGGGCAGGGATCGAACCTGCAACCTCATGGTTCCTAGTCGGATTCGTTAACCACTGCGCCACGACGGGAACTCCCCAAAACCAACTTTTAGAAAAGAGCAGTTCTATACATGGCAGAGCGGACAGGGAACAGAACACTAGGTTAGAAATAAGATGATCCGAATTTGTGCCCCGACTTTGCCAATTACTAGCCAACCAATAAACTGAACCAACACTTAGCGAAGGTGTACATCCGATAGGGAGGTTAGGTTACGCAGTCAGCGTCTACAGGGACAACAGCACACAACTAAAATTCCTCTGGAGAAATCCCCAGCGAAAGTGTCACATTCAGATGACACAGAGTCTCTCCATAATTCCCAAATCAAGGTTCAGTTTTCCCTCGAACCTTGATCTGGACAGTGGTTTCTTCTTACAAGCACCAGATGAAGCACCAAGGAGCGGTGTTATGAGATGTGCACTGTTTGTTTACGATTTGTGAGCCAAGGGATCCAGGAACCATCATGGGAATAAGAGGAATGAATCCATCTCACGCTCACTGTGGACCCCGGACTCACTGCGTGGAATACGGGGCAGCGGAAGGAAAGCTGAAACCATTCACACTTACAGCGCACGTGTGCGTGTGCGTGTGCGTGAATACAGTTGAGTTTGTGCAAGTTAAATGACTACGAGGAGCCAAGACTCCCTTGCTCGTGTGCCAGGCATTGCGCCAGCAATAAGGAGAACAGAAATCAGCAGGTGCGGTGCTACCCTTGAAGGTCAGTCTAGAAAGCCACTAGGAACACAGACGGAGGCTTGAGCCCACAGGAGCAAGACTTAGGAAAGCTCTTCGGAGTCACTAAGCTTCCTCTTCAAAGAAAAGCGAGGGTCAGACAGGCGAGGGGGAGGGAGGAAGAGAATCCGCAGCATCCTGGCGGTGGGACCGGGAAGCTGAACGTGGGGCATTTGGGACCCATGAGTTGTCGGCACAGGTGGCGTGCGCTCCGGGATGCGAGCGGAGCATAACGTGAGCAGGCGCTGCAACGGCCAAAGAGCCACAGTGCCATGGGCTCCCGGCCAGCAAAGGGGCTAGGCTGCGGGGCTGCAGGGATGGGGATCCAGAGGTTTCTAAGGAGAGAGAGATCGTGAGACTGACGTGCATTTTCACCAAGGTCATTGTGTCCCGTGGAATGGAGTCGGGGGAAGCAGGCGGGAAGAAACTAGACTATGGAAGGAAAGAGGCGACAACAGCAGGGTGGCAGCAGGGGACGCAGCGAGGAGGCCGATGGTCAGATCCGGCTGACCGACTGTGGTCGGTACCACTCATCCTCTCGCCTCTTCAGCCAAGAACGCTGTGAACCCACGGTCCCTCTGCCTGGAACCTTGTGCTCGCTTGGGGGTGCAGTTCCTGTGCTACGCTCACCAAAAAGCAGGTCCCTTCCTGTCCCTTCCTCAGCCCTCATAGCCTTTATAATCTCTAATGATCTTACCTGCCTACTTCTTATTGTGTCTCCAACTTCTAGAATACTCCATGAGAGTAAGGGCCTTATTTGTCTTACTCACCAGGATACAATTATCCATCTCAGTACCCAGCGCAGTGTCTAAGTGCTCAATAAATTTTTGTTGAATTTTTTTTGGTCTTTTGAGGGCCGCACCCTCAGCATATGGAGTTTCCCAGGCTAGGGGTCGAATCGGAGCTGTAGCCACTGGACTACAGCACAGCCACAGCAACACAGGATCCAAGCCAGGCTGCGTCTGCAACCTACACCACAGCTCATGGCAACGCCAGATCCTCAACCCACTAAGCAAGGCCCAGGGATAGAACCTGCATCCCCATGGCTACTAGTCAAGTTCGTTAACCACTGAGCCACGACGGGTCCCGAATAAATATTTATTGAATGAAAGTCCATTTTACAGATGAAGAATATGATAATAATAACAGTAACAATAATAAAAACACTCACAACGTGTGCCGGGCACCAGTCCAATTTAAGCCTCACAGATTTGATAAAAATATCATTTCCTCTACCTGTAGGTGGACTTGTCACACTTGTCACACGGCTTGTACATGGCGGAGCAGGGATTCAAATTTAGGGAGTCTGGTTCCAGGGTCCAGCTTCCAACATCACATGGCTGGTGATGGAGGAGAGAGGACTCCAACCCTGTGCTCCCCAGCTCTGGAACCCAAGCTGGATGGACGGGGTGGGTGGAGAGAAGCGAGGGGAGAGGCCCGCCTACAGGTCTGAGCTGACGGAGGCCGGGGTTGAATCGAAGGGACTGCGAGGGTGAGTCTGAGTTGAGGTGTGCGGGTATAGACCTCAGACCTGCTGCTCACTCTCCTCCTTTACTCTGCTTCCTGCTTTCAGGTGTTGCTCACCTGCTCGGATCGAATCTTCAAAGCAGTAAAATGTGCATTTAAAGACCGACCCAGCAGGATTCTTGTGATGATTCAGCTGAAATAATGCAGACCCACTGGCAGATGTTCAGGAAACATTAGTTTCCTGATCTTTTCTGTATCTTCTGCCCACAGGAAAAAAACAACATTTCCAGGAAAATGGGCTAGGTAGCCAGATGATACAGAACAAGACAGAAAATTCCTGGGCGGGTCCACTCATGTAATTAATGATTTCCCAAGCTTCGGATTTAGAATTAGCTAAGTTTCATCTTCTGAACACTTGCAGTTGTTGCAATAATTAAAGAATTTGTAAAACTAAGTTCAATTTAATCTAAGTGTATCACATAAATCTTACCTCTGCTCCCCCCAGATGTTTCTTTTCGTTCTTATTTCTTTCTCTTTTTTTGTTAATTTTATGGCCACTGGGTAAGGAATGTCCCAGGCTAGGGGCTGAATCTGAGCCACAGCTGTGACCTATGCCTCAGCTGCGGCAAAACAGGATCCTTTAACCCACTGCCCTGGGCCAGGGATCAGACCCGCACCTCCAGAGCGCCGTGAGCCTCTGCAGTCGGGTTCTTCACCCACTGCACCGCAGTGGCAACTCCTCATTCTTATATCTTACTAGGTATATGCAATAATTATTACCTTTGGACAAGTCACATATTTTATTTTATTTTACTTTAATTTTATTTTATTTATTTTGGTTTTCTAGGGCCGCACCTGCGGCATATGGAGGTTCCCAGGCTAGGGGTCGAATCAGAGCTGTAGCTGCTGACCTACACCACAGCCACAGCAACGCGGGATCAGAGCCGTGTCTGCGACCAACACCACGACAGCTCACGGCAACGCCAGGTCCTTAACCCACTGGGCGAGGCCAGGGATCGAACCCATGTCCTCATGGATACTAGTCTGGTTCATTACCGCTGCGCCACAACGGGAGCTCCCATCCACAACAGTAATTTGATTAGTATTCTCCGAGTTACAATTACCCAGGTGCTGAAAGCTACATATTTCATTAAATCCCGTGCCTCCTTGGCAGCCCCCTGCCGGCCGGACCAGGAACAACGTGTGCGCGCGTGCTTGTCTGCCCGGCGTGACTGTGAGGAGCCATGGTCCCTGTAGCTTGCCCTGAACCCTAGCTTTAGGGTGCAAAAGCGTCCCGGGAGGGGCTCCTCAGCATTCTTCATGACCCAGATTTGTTTAGGGACAAGGGTTTGGACCAAGCAGATCAATCTGAGGACTCCCTGAGCGGCTGCTGGAACTACCTGGGAAAACCCCTTTCTTTTCACCCAGAAGTGTCCCCTGAGAGTGGCAAGTGCTTCTGCCTGGCGCCTCCTCTGACACCGCATGGGGCTGGCCTTTATTCGGGACTGGCCCCAATAAAGTCAGCACAGAGACAGAGGGTGACCACTGCAGACCTTACTGGATTTTTTTTTTTTTGCTTTTTTTAGGGTCACACCCACAACATATGGAGCTTGGGGTCAAATCGGAGCTGCAGCTGCTGGCCTACACCACAGCCACAGCAATGTGGGATCCAAGCCGCGTCTACCACCTACTCCACAGCTCACGGCAATGCCGGATCCTTAACCCACTGAGCGAGGCCAGGGATCGAACCTGAGTCCTTGTGGACACTAGTAGGGTTTATTTTCACTGCGCCACCGCGGGAACTCCCAAACTGGATTTTAGCATGGAAATTTCCAAGTTCAGGAATCCCCTCAGACCTGGGCAAACTACCTGTTGGTCGCCACACAGGGAGAGAGATTGGCACGAGAGAGTCCCGAATATGCTTTTCCAACCCTTGATCCAGCTTTACTCAGAGGCCCTCCTTGGGCATCTCGGTTCTATGACCCTGAAAGTCCTGGTGTCTGTTCAGCAACTTTGCGTTGTGTCTCTGTCACAGGAACTCAGAAGAGTCCTAACACATTCCCCAAGAATGAGAACATATAAATAAAACTCAAAGTTAAAAAGGCAAACTAAATTAAAGTTGGCAACATGCTATTTTTTTAGGGGGGGGGGCTTTTTAGGGCCGGCATATGGAGGTTCCCAGGCCAGGGGTCTAACTGAAGCTACAGCTGCTGGCCTACACCACAGCCACAGCAACTTAGGATCCGAGCCGCATCTGCGACCTACACCACAGCTCACGGCAACGCTGGATCCTTAACCCACTGAGAGAGGCCAGGGATTGAACCAGCGACCTCATGGTTCCTAGTTGGATTTGTTTCCGCTGCACCAGGACAGGAACTCCAGCAACATGCTATTTTTAAGTAGTGAAAAATGAGGAATTGTGATCACACGGTCACTTGGAGGCTGATGGAATTTATTTGATAAAGGGTCTCTGAAGATAAAATATATATATATATATATATATATATATACACACACACACACACACACATATATATACACACACACAGAAAAAAATATATATATACAGATATATACACACACACACACATATATATGTATGTATATATATACACAAAATATATATATACATTTTTTTGCGGAAAAAAAATCACAGCATGAGAAGAGTGCGAGGAAGGCATGAGCAAAAATCGAAAAGAATAAGCTTACGCAGTGGGGGGAGGCGGCGAGGAGGAGGCCCCGAAGCCGCAGAATGGAGCGGGTTTGGCCTTGCCACCAGAGAGCGAGCCACGGGAAAGTGGGACGAGGCAAACAAGCCCCGGGAATGAACGGGAAACAAACTAGACCATCAGCAGCTTCTGCAGATACCAAGCGAACGCACAAAGCTTAAAGCAGAACAGCTCAACGCCCTCTGGCACTCCACTCCGACACCAAAGAAAAGGCTGCAGGAAGAACCAGAAAGGCTAGAGGAAATGGGATGTCCTTAAGAAAACATAGGGCAGGGATTTGCAAAGATGGGAGAAATGAGAAAACAGGAGCCCGCACCAGAATCAGGGTGAGTCACTGGCCATCAGAACCTCAGGATCGGTTGAATCAGTTAGAGAAACGTGAGCTCCTGGAGGGCTTCCCTTGAAAACACGGCCAGAAGGGAGAAATGTGGACGGTCCGTCTGTACCTGAGCCACACAGGATGGCACGACAGCCACTTTTCCTGGCCTCCCCTGAGAAAGGATGTGAGACGCGGACTCTTTCTGGCCCCGGCCAGCACCATCTCTCATTTTAACGCAGTTTGGAGAAAACCTACGTGCTGAAAATCAAGAGAGAAGTTATTCTCTCTCCTCTTTTTTTTTGGCTGTGCCCCCGGCATATGTAAAGTTCACACGCCAGGGATCGAACCCAAAGCCCAGCCACTGCAGTGACAACGGCCGATCCCTAACCCACCGCACCACAAGAGAGCTGTGCTGGAGTTCCCATTGTGGCTCAGCAGGTAACAAACCCGACCAGTGCCCATGAAGATGTGGGTTCGATCCCTGGCCTCACTCGGTGGGTTAAGGATCCGGCGTTGCCGTGAGCTGTGGTGTGGGTTGAAGACCTGGCTTGGATCCCGCGTTGCTGTGGCTGTGGTGCAGACGGGAGGCTACAGCTCTGATTCAACCCCTAGCCTAGGAAATTCCATATGCCGTGGGTGTGGCCCTAAAATGACCAAAAATAAACAAACAAAAAAAAACGCATTAAAAAAAAAAAAGTCATGCCTTCCTGGGCCCTTATTTTGTAGGGGGGGGCGGTTTGGAGGTTCCAAGAGGCAATTTATATGGGATCAGACTTTTGCCAATAGAGGGCAGAAGCCAGCAAGTCACACAGCAAACCTACAGCAAAAATGGTCTAGATGAATCATTCTTCATCTCCCACCATGCTTATTTGACTAGGTCTGGGAAGGAGAAGGGCTAAGGAAAAAGAAAAGGAGGTGGGAGGTCAAAGATTATTTTTTCATTGATTTTCTTTTCCTTTATTGATTTATTTTTTGGCTGAATGGGAGGTATGCAGAAGTTCCACAGCCAGGGATCCAACTGACGCCACACCAGTGACGCGCGTGAGCCACTGCGGTGACAACACCAGATCCTTAGCCCGCTGCACCACAAGAGAACTCCTTGATTTTCTTAAATCAATTTGACATTGAAAGACTGACCATCCTGGAGTTCCCGTTGTGGCGCAGCAGAAACGAATCTGACTAGGAACCATGAGGTTGCGGGTTCGATCCCTGGTCTCACACAGTGGGTTAAGGATCCGGTGTTGCTGTGACCTGTGGTGTAGGTTGCAGATGCGGCTCGGATCCCGTGTTGCTGTGGCTGTGGCGTCGGCTGGCGGCTATAGCACCCATTGGACCCCTAGCCTGGGAACCTGCATAAGCCAAGGGTGTGGCCCTAAAAGGACAAAAGACAAAAGCCAAAAAAAAAAAAAAAAAAAAGACCATCCTTCTGCAAAGCAACTAGAACCATTTAACACGAACCCAAACCTTTTTTTTTTTTTTTTTTTAAGAAACCACATGTCAGATTTTGGGGAAATTACAAAATGCCTTCAACTGAGTATGCTATCTACGGAGCCACACGGCTAGTACCAAATTTTATCAAGGGACTCGTGAAAATAGAAAAAGAGTAAATATTTAAATATGAAAAGCAGCCTCTATGGACCTAATGCTACCCTCAGTGGATGCCAACGATGGAAACAACCGATAAAAGGTGGTAGGATAACGGGCCTAGGAAGAAGGAGGTCAGGAAAGGGAGAAAACACAGCTGGAGAGCAAGCCCTGCTCACCAGGCCGCTCACCCTGGGGTTCAGAGACCAGACAGGGTCCCTGGCAGACAATGCCGGCGTGCTTATCGCCCAGCAGGCCCTGGCCTGCATCCTGAGAGCACCGCCACTGGTTTCCCGCGTGGCGGCCCCCCCAAAACCCAGTACAATTATTGCTTTTCTCCGGCTACAATAATGCTGTCGACTTCGTCAGTGATCCATTTCGTGTTTGCCATTGAGTCCCAAGCACGCCGTTTCCTTCAGGAGAAATCCCATTGTGTTTTCCCATCGTGTTTTCTATCGTTTTAAAAAGAACTGGGCTGGTCAGTTAGTTAGTAAAGGGAGAACTGTTTCGAGGAGAAAGAAAGGAGCTTCTCCTGGAATCTCATTATGTATCTGAAGTTAAAAAAATATGGATTTTTTTAAGAAAGCTCTGCACCGATGATACAGTACGTGCATGAGTCCGAATATTTCTCCATTCACTGCGTCTTAGGGGAACAGCTGCAGGGCCACAGTAAAGCCGCACGCTTTGCCCTTCGTTCATTCATCTCATACGTATTTATTGAGCATTTACTGTATGTTCTGTGCGTGGAGGAGACAGCAGTTAACAAGACAGACGCTGACTCAGCCTCATGGAGCTCAAGCAGAGGGGGCCAAGAACAGATCCGTGTGAATAAATAAGTAGGATAATTCTAGGAGATGATAAACTCTTGGAAGGACAAGGGTGGGGTGGTCAGTCCCGTTTCTCGGGGTTGATGGCACCTGGCCGAAAAGGAGTTATGAAGGTCTGGGGGAGGGGCCGAGACAAGGGCCCCGGAGTTACAGCACGTCTGATGAATTTGCGGGAAATAAAGATCACCAGTGGGAATGGAGAGCGTTAATACCGATTGCGGTAAATTGGAATTATTTATTCATATTTAATTATCAAATCGATTTAATGAGAGGATGAATGCCAAAGAACACGGTGAACTGCAAAGCAATACCACTAAAAGATATCAAATGACTCTTCTAGAATATCATATCGTCACCCAAGAAAACACCATTCTTTAGATGTTGAAAGTTTAGAAAGGATTCGGGTGAAAACTCTGTATTTCAGTTTGCATCTTCCTTCTCCTTCTAGTCTTTATTTATTTGTTTATGTTTGCTTTTTAGGGCCCTACCGGCGGCATATGGAGGTTCCCAGGCTAGGGGTCCAGTTGGAGCTAAAGCCGCCGGCCTACACCACAGCCACAGCAACATAGGATCTGAGCCACGTCCGCAACCTACACCACAGCTGACGGCAACGCCAGATCCTAAACCCACTGGGGCGAGGCCAGGAATCGAACCTGCAACCTCACGGTTCCTAGTCGGATTCACTTCCGCTGCGCCAGGACGGGAACTCCGCGTCTTCTCCTTCTAATAAAGAGGAGCAAGCTCTTGAAAAGCCCTTTCAAGTGGGGCACATCGTCTGCGCGTGAAATAGGAAATGTCACATACCTGGAATCCTATTGAGGGTCACCCAGAAATGTTCATCCGGACTAAAGGTGTCTTTGGACCAGCGGAGCAAGTCCACAGCCCGAGGGTCACGGAGGACAAAGCTGGTGAACTCCCTCGACAGAGCCACGTAGGCAGAGCCAAAGTAAATGGTGAGATTGTGCGGAGGAGCCGGTTTCAGCGCCGTGGTTCGTATCACATAGGAATGCTCTTTGCCCAGATGCTCTCGGTGGACGTATTTAGTCCGTCCGATGGCGTGAGCTGGCGGCAGCACCCCCGGGGTGATGTTTTTCCCTTTCAGGCCTTTCAGGTACCGAACGATCTCCCTGTTTGTCTTCAGGGGGAAGTCCTGCCCGCAGGTGTTGAGCGCGTACCTCCACGGGACCTCCGAGGCCAGAAGGTCGTCCAGGCAGTTCAGGTCCGCCTGGAGCCGGGAGATCCCACCGTAGACCACCGGCTCCGTCTTGGAGGCCAGGAAGGCATTGGGGAAGCAGCTCACGAGCTGATTCACTGCCTCTTTAAATTCAGTGGTCGCTTTCTCGTCCACGTGAACGCAGTAGACGTTCTGAGGCATGTAAACAGCTCTGAAGAGCCTTGCAAAGGTGTCAAAATTGTGGTGAATGACCATGATGTAGGCCAAAGGGAATTCGGCTTCTTCTTTAGATAAGGGCGCCGTGATATAGTGGCTTTGGGCCAGGTAATCCTTGCAAGAAGACTTCTCATAGATCGTCAGTTTGTTTCTCCAGACGAAAGGTGTTTTGCCTTTGAGAGAGGCCGTGCAAACTTCACTCAGCATCAGAGTGTCTGAGTTATTTAGCCTCTGGAAGCTTTGCTCTCCCCCAAAACGGAACGCATAGAACAGGATAAAGATGATTGCACAAGAGACAGAAACTATAAAGAGGAAACGCATCAATGAAGGCATGCCTCCAAGAGCTGGAAGATTTCAAAGACCTTCCGAAGCTGCAAGTCGTTTCCCAAACTTACTTTTTCCTCTGAGTTCTTATTTTGGTACATACTCCAGGAATTCCTGCCCTGAAGGAAACGCGGTGAATCGATTCCGACTGATCCCGAGGAGTCCGGCAGCTGGCTTTCTCCCCATGCTGATATTAGCAACCGATCCCGCCTCGTCCTCCGCCTCTCAGACCGCCTTTGTCTAAACCCCAATAGCAGGTTGCTTAAGCCCAGCCCTTTCCCTGCCTCCAGCTCCCAGCTCAGCCACGGCTGATGGTTCCGCTAAAACTCTGGTAATTCCTTTTCCCTCGGCAGATTTAGTTTCTCAGATCCCTTTTCTTTCATCCCCCTCGCCACCACCTTTGCTACTGTCATTCAGAGAATAAGTACAGTAAAAGCCAGAGCTGAAATGATGTGTTCCGGCAGGCGTGCCATTTCCTGCTAGTCATCCGACAGGCTGCGGTGCTAACCCCCTACCCCCGCCCCCCGGCGCTTGCTGCTCCTGGCAAAGAGCCACAGCCTGGTCCCCTGACTCTTCCAGAACACTCCACGGGGCACCCTCGGTAGCCCCCATTCTCAAATAGGCCCTTTGGATGAGAAAAATGACCGAGGTGACAAGATGGAAAATAAAACCTCACCCATCGCGCTCTTTGGTAACGCTTCGGGGCCCCGCCCTACTCTGTTCTAAAACCGGAGCTTACGGGAGTCCCAGTCCTAGGGGATCTGAAATCGCAGGGCTCCTGGCCTTGAGACTTTGAGATTCGGTGACAGCCCACTTCTAGGGTCCGCGTGCTGCCTGTCCTAGGATGGACACGGAGCAGGACTCTGTGGGGACCTGGTACAGATCCTTTCCATGTCCCCCGCTTTTTCTTAGCAGGAAAAAGGCATCGTTCAACCTCCTTGACCTTCCCTGAGTTCCCAAGGGCAGACTCAAACGGCTGCTAGTCGGGGGAGGGAGGGAAGGTAGAAACAAAGGGTGAGCAGTTGAGAAACAGTCGCGTAGCCCTGGGGCTGGGTCTCGGTTCCTCCTCAGGAAATATACATCACAATGTCTCTGATTTCTATTGCGGGAACTAAAGTCCCCACCCACGTGGAGGATGGCGAATTCCCCCTAAGCACCTGATTCCTGGAGCAACGCCCTGTTCCCCACCACCAACCAATCACACAGCCTGCAGCCCTCACCCCCAAGTTCTGCCTGTTTAAAACTTCTCCCCATCCGGGAGTTTGAGGTTTTAGAGCATAAACCACTTGCCCTCCTTATATGGCGCCTTTACAGGAACTGCTGCACTTTTCTTCACCACAACCCGGGGGCAGTAGATGGACCTGACTGCGCACGGATGAGCGGACCCAACCTGGGTTCCATCGCAGGACGTCGGAGGCGCCCAAGCGAATCCCCATCCACATCCCCGATTTAGCGGAGACCTTGAAACCTCGCTGGGAAGCACGTGAATCCTGGCACAGACGACGTTCAGATCTGGGGAGCTACAGGGCATTCCGGCTGTAACCACTCAGAGAACAAACTCAGGGAAGTGTTTATACCTCCAAGTCAAGCTTATTGAGCCACTTGGGAAAGGAATGTTCTTTCCCCTGTTTGTAAATAGCAGCGTTTTGGCCGAAGAGCACCAGGCTCTTTAACTTAGAATGCTCTCGTTTTCATCTTTCATTTTTCCACCGGCTCTCTTTTTAAAATATAGAGCAACATATTTTAATTTGTTTTTAAAAATCTCCCTTCCTTCCTCTCTTCCTCCCTCCCCGGGCCGGCGGTTGAATTGGAACTGCAGCTGCTGGCCTAGGTCACAGCAACACCGGATCCGAGCTGCATCCATGACCTACACCGTAGCTTGCAGCAATGCTGAGTCCTGAAGCCACTGAGGGAGGCCAGGGAGCAAACCCACATCCTCACAGACACTATGTCGGGGTCTTAACCAGCTGAACCGCAGCGGGAACTCGCATATTTTATTTAAAAATGACTTCTAAAACACCAATGCAATGACTGCATGCCTTCTCCCCTCACCTCCTATCAAAACGTGACCCCTCTGAGCTCCCATTCTGTAGAGGAGAGACTGAGCACCTCCCAACACCCCAGGAAGAAAAAAATGGCCTTAAATGCTCTTCCCCTCCTCCCTTTGGAAAAGGCTAGGAATGAAATTTCTAGAACAATATGCTGATTCCTTGCTTTCAGCAGAGTTAGGAAAACCAGTGCCAAGGCCCCCTGATTCAAGGCATCCTATACTCACTGCCTCCTGAACCACGGCAGAGTTTCCTTCTTGCTTTCCTTGCGTCCCTCTTTCATGCTTCCAGCTTGGACATTATTTTCCTCTCTCCTTTGAGAAATTCTCCTCATTCTCTAAGACGCATCACAGGTCAACTCTCTAGAGAACCCACCTTTGCATTCTTAACAAAACGGAAAAGAGTCAATGGAGCAGATCAGTCCAATTTTTAGTGTGCCTAGGAAGCAAAGAGGATGACTTAAGGTTTGTGATAATGGAAACTTCAATCCTGAGCTTCGCTGTTTTTTTTTTTTTCCAAACAATACCTTTAAATATCAGGTTATCGTATATCCTATTTGAAAACAACAGAGACTAATTTCAGTATCTAGTTTGGCAAAGCCTTTTGGCTTAGAATGAAGATTAAAATATTTTGAATATCTGCAGTTTGACAGAGTGTTCAGATACATGACTTGATTAGGCCAAGTTCACCTTATTATATCCAACTGGCCAAAGACAAAGGCGTCCACGTTTACACAGGCTTAGGGGACAGACATTAATAATGTTACTATATTGAGAAATTAGACATCAGCCAGCTTAGGATCTTTCATCATCTTTTTTGGTATTCATTCCGTTACTTAAAACAGCACAGTTTGGAAATATAGCTGTTTTTCCTGCCTGCCCTTCTGGCTGTCCTTGCGTATTAAAAAATCCTTACGGGAGAATTAAAAAAAAAGAAAAAGGTTTTGTAAGAGGGGAAAGCTGTTACCTCTCTCTTTCCTTCCTATTAGGCCATGAGACTTGTTTATCCAGAAGAGACATCAGGCAATTTTTTTCTTCCCTGCTGAGACTAAACAGCTCAGCCTTCTCCAGCCGCCTGTGATTACAGGCAAGGAGAAGATTCACAAGTGCAGGCCTAGCACCTATAACTTGGGCTCACTTTGGAAGCAGTTCCTCCCGAACCAGCCAATTAATCAGGCTAGATGTGTTTCCCCTCCCCTAGGCCATCTTAAAAAATTACTTTCTTCCATTCAGAAGCCTTTATTGTTCTGAACATCTTAGAAGAATTTTTTCCTGGAGCACCCCTACACTGTTGGTGGGAATGTAAATTGCTGCAGCCAATAATAATAAGTATGGGGGGTTCCTTAAAAAATTAAAAACAGGGAGTTCCCGTTGTGGCGCAGCGGTTAACGAATCTGACTACGAACCATGAGGTTGCGGGTTGGATCCCTGGCCTTGCTCAGTGGGTTAACGATCTGCTGTTTGCTGTGAGCTGTGGTGTAGGTCACAGACACAGCTTGGATCTGGCCTTGCTGTGGCTGTGGCATAGACCAGCAGCTGTAGCTCTGATTAGACCCCTAGCCTGGGAACCTCCATGTGCCACGGGTGCAGCCCTAAAAAGACAAAAAAAAAGGGGGGGGGAAGAATCTGAAAAAGAATAGACATATGTGTCACTGAATCACTTCGCCGTGTACCTGAAAGATTGTAAATCAACTATACTTCAACTAAAAAAGAAGTGTCCAGTTACAAAGCTATCCAGAGCACCGTGCCAAAATGAAGAGGGTATCCTTCCTGCAAAATGATGGCAGACTCGGTATTTCAGTGAAATACAGAAATAATCGAAGAGGGGTAAGAAAACCTCAGCGCCCCTAGGCTTTTTCGTGGAAAAGGGCAAGGTTACACATGCTTAATGCTGGGAGACCTACAGAAGGATGGGCTGAGGCAGCAACATGAGGAGTTTGTCACACCCATTAGTCACATGGACTTTGCCTTGTGGCCAAAGGAGCACCACCTGCGACATTAGGTCAAGGAGCTCCCAGGCGATGACAGCCAGCTGGAGGAGGAACAAGAGCAAAGTCAGTCGTGGTGGAAAATACACGTCAGCCCGTGAATGCGTAAGGCACACGTCGATAATAATAACAATAATAATAACAGTAATAACAGTAGTGGTGTATAACACGTAAATAAATCCTCGTAAACGCCAAGGCACAGGTGCTAGCTATGCCTCAGTTAACTAGAAACAATTCCAAGCTCTTCCGGTCCAGGCTTTAGTCCTACAGGTGTTTATGGAACATCAGATACTGCACTGAGTTTTATCTTAAAAAAATAAAGATAGGGGCAAGATTTTAAAGTCCCAAGGTCACTAAGGAACTCATGGACTGGGACTTAGTAGAAAGCCTTCTTTCTTTTCCTTCCTTCCTTCTACCGCTGCACCTGCGACATATGGAAGTTCCCTGGCTAGGGGTCAAATAGGAGCTGCACCTGCAGACCTACACCGCAGCCACAGCCATGCTGGATCCAAGCCTCCATCTGTGACCTATGCCACAACTGTGGCAACGCTGGGTCCTTAACCCACTGAGCGAGGCCAGGGATCGAACCCACATCCTCATGGATACTAGTCAGGTTCGTAACCCACTGAGCCACAAAGGAAGCTACAAAAGCCTATTATCATTTTTCCACCTGTCAAATAGGTATGATATATTATTTCTATTATTTATTTTCCTGCTTATATGAATGAATGAATGAATGAATGGAGTTCACATCCCCCATAGTTCTACGTGCCCAGGAGTAAAAGTGCTCTTAACTAGAAGTGGGAACAGAGCAATGGGTATGTTTTTTTCTCACAGACAAAAACTCTGACCAGACTGGTTGACCAGATAGATTAACTGACTTTAAAAAACACAAGTTTTAATCAAAATTCTGGGGGAAATCATGCAAGATGGGTTTTCTCTTGTGTGTCAAGGAAGAGTCACCCATTAGCTCTCATAGTTACTGACAGGGCATGGTGTGGACCTGGCTTTGGCTCACTTGACCAACAGTGTGACATGGGCCCCCACTCCATCCTTATAAAAAGTTGTTCTCCATGGTCCCTTCCAGGAGACCATGAGCTACCATTTAGGTAGAAGGTGACTTTCTAAGCAACACAACTTCCAGGAAGTAGGATCCTGTCTTGTAGGAAAGTATATCTTTGCTAGGATTCAAAATCTATGAGGCTGAGAGTTCCCCTGTGGATCAAGGGGTTAAGGGGCCTGGCACACACTGTGGCCAACGCTTGTTGAATGGGTCCAGAATCATCTGTCATTGTCAGTGCAGTGGATCTGGTCGCTGCTGTGGTGCAAGTTGGATCCCTAGCTCAGGAACTTCCATATGCCACGAATGCAGCCAAATACAAAAACAAAAAGACAAAATATATACCGCTGAAAAGATAACCAACAAAACAATGAAGACAATGGATCATTCCAGACAAGAGAATGCCCACTTAACATTACAGAAGCTCAGAGGAGAACTGCTTCCTTGGAGCTGGAATGGTTACAAAGGGTTCTGATGGTTAGATTTGGATGCTTGGAGCACAAAGAAGGCATTGCAAGTGAAGACGTGACGAAAGCAAGCAAAGACACAAAAACAAGAAAGCCCAGGATGCAGAAACTTCCCCAGGGAGAGCTGTAAATCTAGAACTTCTCTGGCGGGGCAGCAGATCGAAACCTTCCTACCAGTGAACTCTGATCTCAAAGTACCAGTCAAGTTTAGAGGGGGAGCTTGGGACCTCAGGGTCTTTTGCCCCGTTCCTCCCACAGCCCAGCAACTTGACCAGGGCCTGGCACGCCCTGTGGCCAGTGCTCGTTGAATGGGTCCAGAATCATCTGGGCATTTGAAAGGGCCATTTTTCAGCTGTGGAAGAAGGAACACTGAAAACCATGTTCGCCCACTGTTTTAATTTACAGGTTAAAACAGCATAGGGGAGTTCCCATTGTGGCTCAGTGGGTTAAGAACCCGACTAGTATCCATGAGGATGTGGGTTCAATCCTGGCCTCATTCGGTAGGTTAAGGATCTGGTGTTGCCCTGAGCTGTAGTGTAGGTCGCAGATGTGGCTCAGATCCTGCGTTGCTGAGGCTGTGGCGTAGGCTGGCAGTTTCAGCTCTGATTCGACCCCTAGCCTGAAACTTCCATATGCCTCAGGTGCAGCCCTAAAAAGAAACAAAATCAACAAAACAGCAAAAGCTAGGAGAGTCGCCCATGGTGACCTTTTTAAAGTCAATTTCTAGTTATTGGGAGGTATAACTTTAGTGTACAAATAGTGCTTTTTTTCTCTCTTCCACCTCAGCAATTGCACTGATTTCTCTCTTCGTGCATCTTGCCTTGGTTTAATTGCCTGTACCAATGCAAACTTCATTATACTTTCTATAATTGTTCTGGGAATTATTGTTTTTTTTCATTCTCAATTAACTGCCATCCTGTCGTTGGGAAAGAAATCGAGGAGACACAGGCTCAAGCAAAAAACACTAGGTTGATAATGTTAAATAACAGCAAAAAGGGCACTGAAAGGACTGGGTCTGATGAAGTTTGTTGATGTGGCCTTGAGGGGCTAAGCTCTACTGGCAGAAAAGCGTAAGTAAGTGAGGCGAGGTGGTACCCTCTCTTGGGACCCCTGATGGCTGTTCTTTGGAAGGTCATTTTTGTACGGTTTGTGTTGTGACCTGTGAAGCAGGTCAAATGACTTGACTCAGGTATATATATGTATTTTTTTTTTGTTTTTTTTTTTTGCCATGCCATGCAGAAGCTTGAAGTGATCTCAGTTCCCAGACCAGAGGTTGAACGTGGGCCGAGGCAGTAAAAGCACTGAACCCTAATCACCAGGCCACCAGGGAACTCCTAGGGATTCATTCTTGATAAAATATAGGGACCCACCCCCGCCCCCAAACCATGAGTTTTTCCTGAATGAGTAGAGAACTTGATAGTCCAGTTCACTTTGGACGGCCAGCTAGGTGATTCTGACTGGCCGGATGGTTTGTAAAGAGCGTCTTTCATTTACTTTTTATCTGTCTTCTTTCTATCTATCGATCGATCGGTCTTAAAATAATTATGATGCTAAAGACAAGAACACAGACATTTCCAGAACACATCTTTAAAACAACAATTCTCCCATAAGCGAGTTGCCTTCCGAGGAGCTTCTCTGGGGAAAATCCGCCCTCTCCTGGGACCCAATCATTTCACTTTCTGTACCATTCATCTAATTAGCTGCAGCAGAGGTTGTTGTCTAGATCGCAGAACCCAGAGCGTGATTTCAAACTCTCATCTCGCAGGGCGGAAGAAGCTTAGTACACAGAAGTTTCGAGGCCTGGGTGGGAGATCAAGAAGGTGGCCGTACCCGGTCACAGCATACGGTACTGTGAGCCGCAGCCATCTGCTTCTGATGGAGCAGAGGTATCGTGGAAACACTTCCTGGAGGCTAAACGATGCTCTTGGCAAAAGACAGGAGGCACAAATTCCCACGGGCAAATGTCAAAGCCTGAGCAGACAGGAGGCAATCTTCTAGTATCAGAAAGTACCCATTCGTACATGAAGAGCCTGAAACTGGGGGGCTTAGAAAAGGAAAAAAAAATCAATGACCCCCCCCCCCCAGTAAGTCACAGCCAATGAACATTTCAGGATGAACCTTACCACTGAATTTACCTCCAGAAATTAATGGCTTAAGCCTGGAAGAAGAGCTGACTCGTGGTTTTACCAAAACACTTGTTTCAGTCAAACCAGGTGCGCCTGTGGCTGGAGGCTAAGGATAATTTAGATGTAACGTCTGCAGACTCGTTCAACATCTCATTACGCGGAGGGATTGTTAAAATATGGAGCGCGGGGCCTCCATCCCAAGAAACTCCAGGTGGAATTTAACCGTTTGTATTGCTAACAAGGTCCCGAGACCAGAGGAACTATGGATCAGATGCCAACTTATATGATCTCTTTTTTCCCTCAGTGACCCTTCTAGATCTCTTTTTCTAGGAGAAGGAAATATACTGTAAACAAAAGAGCCAATATTTCAAAATAAACTACTGTATAACTTGGAAATACTTAATAAACATGAATGCAAATGGGGATAATCTGAGGCCTGGAATAAAGCTCACTATGGAAAGATAAGTGGTACTTTTAAGAAGAATGAAAGAAAATGAATATACAGAAAGATGCTATTTACTTTCTTTCTTTTTTTTTTTTTGCTTTCTAGGGCCGCACGTGCAGCACATGGAAGTTCCCAGGCTAGGGGTCACATCGGAGCTGCAGCTGACAGTCTACGCCACAGCCGCAGCAATGAGGGATCCAAGCCGCATCTATGACCTACACCACAGCTCACGACAACGCCTTACTTAACCCACTGAGCAAGGCCAGGGATTGAACCCGAATCCTCATGGATACCAGCTGGGTTCTTAACTCACTGAGCCACAGTGGGAACTCCTGGTGCTAGTTATTTAAATAAGGGAACTAGTTGCGAGTCACCCCGCCCCGAATGCATTTTCTGATTAACCATCCACAGCACTCATGCCTGCGCACAATCCCAGTCTCTGACAGAATAGCGACTGGGATTATTTACCATCAAACAATGATGTTTTGAGTATCTAGCATGTCATGCCTGAAATGGAGGAGGAGGGAGGCGAAGGATATGAAAAAAAAAAAATTTTTTTTTGCCATACCCACAGCAGGCGGAAGTTCCTGGGCCAGGAATCGAACCCATGGCAGGCAGTGACCAGAGCCACAGCAGTGATAACGCTGAATCCTTAACCAGCTGCACCATGAAGGAATTCCCAATTTTTTAAAAAATGCACACAAGTCAGAGAAAATGATGGTGAGACGCAAAGCAACAGGAAAGCTGTCAGGCTGCTGGAGGGAACATGAATCGGGACCACTCTGGAAAACTGGCCCTGTCTACCCAGCTGAGCGCAGACATAGCCCCTGACCCAGCAATTCCATTCCCAGGTATTTGGCCTACATGCTGTTTTTTTTTCTTTCTTTCTTCTTCTTCTTTTAATAATGTAAAGGATTTATTTTTTAATTTTTTTCTCACTACTTAATGAATTTTATTACAATTATAGGTGTACAAAAATCATCACAACTCAGTTTTTTTAGCATTTCCATCCCAGACCCTCAGTGCCTGTTCTCAAAGGACACATGCCTCAACCTTCACTGCGGCCTTATTCATCACAGACCCAGACACGCACCAGCAGGTGTCGCACAGCAGGATTTCTCCAGGATTTGGGGCTGGTGATGCCTTGTGGTGGGGGCTGTCCTGTTTCTGGGGGGGTGTTTGGCAGCACCCCTGGCCTCTACTCACTAGACGCCACAGCACCCGTTGCCCCATCCTGGCCAAGCTGTGAAAACCAAAAATGTCTCCAGATATCGTCGAATGTCCCCTGGGGAGCACAACTGTCCCCGGCCAGCCCCCAACAGCTCAGACATCTCTCTACACAGCAATGAGGATACAGTAGAACTGCCTGCAACAACAGAAAAGGGAATCTCACAAACAGAACATGGAGCCAAAAAAAAAGGAAGAAGAAGGAGAAGGAGAAGAAGAAGGACAAGAAGAAGAACAAGAAGAAGAAGGAGGAGGCAGAAAAAGCACCTGCTGATAGGGACGGAGTAGGATGGTTACACAGGGTGGTTGGAGAAGTCCCAACAGGGGACAATAGATAGGGGAGGAAAGCTAGGGAACTTTGGGAGATCGCGGCTAAGGTAATCACTGCTCAAGACGGCCAGGAGGAGGAAGCAAGCTGGCTTCAGGAGACATACCTCAGGGCATTAAGTGAAAGATAAAATGAGGCCTGCATTCAAGTTCAGCAAGGCAATGATCCTTAGGGCCAAGGTCAGGAGTTTCAGGGAGAGCTGACATTCCAAAGTAGGAGCCCCTCATTGTACAGAAACCTGAGATGATTCATGTATTTTAGCAGGTGTCACGCCCTTCTGTTGAGTTGAATAAGCATCCTGACAGTCCTGGTCTGACCTCACAGGGTCAAATACTCTCTTACTGGATATGAAGTAGGAGCTCAGGACGTAAGCCTGATGTCTCCTCAGAGAGAGGAAAGAGGCCGTCTTTTCCCTCTCCCCACTTTCCTTGGGTGATCAAACTGCAGCCCCCCGAATCCGCGGGGCACAGCCTCCTCGCCTCCCCGCTTGCATCTCACATCAGCATATTATCTTCGCAAATCTATCTCTTGCCTATCACTGCGTCTCTCACTGGGTTCCTGCTGTGCTGAGGCACAAAGAATCTGAACTTGGCCCAAACACTGGGTGAGTGATTCTAATTTAAAAACCAGGGGTTCGGAGTTCCCGTTGTGGCGCAGTGGTTAACGAATCCGACTAGGAACCATGAGGTTGCGGGTTCGATCCCTGGCCTTGCTCAGTGGGTTAATGATCCGGCGTTGCTGTGAGCTGTGGTGAAGGTTGCAGACGCGGCTCGGATCCTGCATTGCTGTGGCTGCGGCACAGGCCAGTGGCTACAGCTCCGATTAGACCCCTAGCCTGGGAACCTCCACATGCCGCAAGTGCGGCCCAAAAATGACAAAAGGCAAAAAAAAAAAAAAACCAGGGGTTCAAGTCGAGTCCTGATCTGGGTTCTGGCTAGGTTCAAGTCATAAGCCTGTGTCGATATCAATGCTATATGTTTCTGGGAGTTCCCGTTGTGGCTCAGTGGTTAACGAATCCGACTAGGAACCATGAGGTTGCGGGTTGGATCCCTGGCCTTGCTCAGTGGGTTAAAGATCCGGCGTTGCCGTGAGCTGTGGTGTAGGTTGCAGACGCGGCTCGGATCCCGCGTTGCTGTGGCTGTGGCGAAGGCCGGCAGCTACAGCTCCTGTTAGACCCCTAGCCTGGGAGCCTCCATATGCCGCGGTGCAGCCCTAGAAAAGGCAAAAAGACAAAAAAAAAAAGTAACAAGCGAAAGTATCGATGCTTGAGACATCAAGGTAGTGGCTGGGAAGCTGGTCATGTTAGGCGACTTGATGCTGGTTACAGGGCTGTGTCTAGTTCAAAACTGCATCAAGCTGAACTCGTGGTAAACGTTTCTTGTATAATATCTCACCAGAAATGAATGAATAAATGAATGACATGAGTCAAAGTCCTTCTCCCCATAGCCCTTGTGCTCACCAGCACAAAACTGAGTGCCAGCCTTAAGGCACTTGTGATCTACTGAGATAAGGATGGAGGGAAAATGCAAACTAACAAGTAGACTGTCTGCTAAGGATTAAGGATCCCGTGCTGTCACTGCCGTGGCTGTGGTTACTGCTGTGGCCACATGCCATCTTGGCATGCCGTGGGTGCAGCCAAGAAGCAAAGCACAACAAAACAAAACGAAAAACAAAAACCTTCTTTAAAGCAGGGTACCAAGAGGTGCAAATGACACAGCTGACAGCCAGCATCAGGGGCCATCGCCCCATTTGCTCAGTGAGGAAACGCTGAGTCTCAACTCAGGTCACGGGTCTCCCCGTGACCTCCCAGCCGAGGGTCACTGTGCTAGGAGCAGTGGCTTGGAACTCAAAGACGAGCAGCTTTGCTCCAAGCCATAGTGTAGTGTCGGGCAGGCCCAGGCACATCTCAGTGCCGGCCCCCAGCTCTGCCTCATGAAAGAAACACAAGAACCAAGGAGAGCTATGTGCACTTTCACCGACACGCGTGGCTTTCTCCAACATTCCTTTTTTTTTTTGCCTTTTAGGGCCTCACACACGGCATATGGAGGTTCCCAGGCTAGGGATCAAATTGGAGCTACAGCCGCCGGCCTGCACCACAGTCACAGCAACGCAGGATCTGAGCCATGTCTGTGACCTACACCACAGCTCATGGCCACGCTGGATCCTTAACCCACTGAGCGAGGCCAGGGATTGAACTTGCATCCTCAGGGATACCGGTTATATTCGTTTCTGTTGCGCCACAACAGGAACTTCCTCCCCCTTTTTTTTCTCACTTTCAATCCAGATTGCACCAGGGCTTGAGGCGCACTGAAATTTCTTTTCCTTTCCTTCCAGCTTCTTTTCTTTATTGCTCAGAAAAGCATGTGGACAAATCCTTTCCTCTCGGTTCATAGGTTCCTGGTATAATTGACTTCTAATTCCACCTCTCCAGCCCTTTTTTAGGTGATCGCATCTCTGCAGGTTCTGGCCTTATCCAGGGGAATACCTGACTCCAAGCTGAACCGGATTTCTGAGGCTGGATCCTTGAGTTAATAACTCACCAGGCCTGAAAAGACTCTGGAGGGACCAAGCCCCTGTGAACCACCCCTGTCACTCCTCTTTTTGCAGAGAGCAATGCACCAATTTTCATGTAGACTATCGTTTCACGCTCACAAAAGCTCTGTAAAGCAGCACAATTCTTTCCTCTTTTTACAGATGAGCAGGTGAGACTGAGAAAGATCCAGCACATGACTGAAGGTCATGAAATCAGGCAGCATTAGAGCCGAACTCTGAATTTATGTATTTCCAATGCAAAATGGATTTCCAGTGGTATCAAAAATTCATTCCAAGTCCCTGCTGTCTTCCAGGGGCCAAGGCTACAGCCCGAGGAGGTGGGGCCGAGACTTCAGCTAAGCACCATGGGCAAGCCTGGTTACGCGGCGTGGGATGGAGAAAATAAACGAACATACTAAGGCTGAGGGGAGGCGGGTTCCTCACTGCGGGCGTGGGGGGTGGGGATAAAGTAATAAAGCCTTTGTCGTTGGACTGGAATTGGAGAACATGTCAGCTTGTGGGTTTTAACATACAGATAGATGGATTATAGGGAGTTGGCTAGACTGATACAGATAGGCAGATAGACGTGTGTGTGTGCGTGTGTGTGTAAATGTGAGTATGAGATAATGTATGAATGATCTGGAGTATGTGTTTTAGAATACTCCTGTGTGCGTATTATGTGTATACAGGCATTGGGTGAACACATAATATATCTATTTTTTTTCCTAGCTCTGACCGCTGAAAGGGCACAGAAGTCATACTACCCTCGAGTGGCCGGATTTTGGTATCTAAACACCAGCCTACACTGAATAGAACCAGGGTTCTTTGGAGAAGATGCCGACGCCAAAGCTGGGGCGGGTTCAGAACAAGATCAGCTTGGAAGATGTCCTGGGCCAGGAAGCCAGGGTGTGCTCAAAGAATGACGGTGAGGCGTTGCCAGGAACACCTTGAAGGGGCCCCCTCTGGCCAAGTCTAGAACAATTTGAGTAGCAAGATAAGTAAAACTAGGAGTGGATTGTAACCCATTGGATAAAATGGGAATCCTTGTTCATAGGAATATAAATAAACAGGTACATGGGGAGAAGAGGAGGCTGAACATTTTAAACGAGTGTCAACTAATCAATATAGAAGCTTGGAGCTGGCAGCCAAACCAATAACAGAGTCAGGTAAGAACTGTCAGTGGGGAGTTCCCGCTGTGGCTCAGTGGGTTAAGAACCTAACACAGTGTCCATGAGGATGCGGGTTTTATTCCTAGCCTCGCTCAGTGGGTTAAGGATCCAGTGTTGCCAAAACCTGTGGTGAAGGTCACGGGTGCAGCTCGGATCTGTTGCTGTGGCTGTGGCGTAGGTGGGTAACTGCACCTCTGATTCGACCCCTGGCCAGGGAACTTCCATATGCCACAGATGTTGCCGTAAAAAGAAAAAGAAAAAAAAAAAAAGGGAACCATCCGTGGGTGTCAAGCTGAGACCAGTGGGTCTCAAAAAGGAACCGTCAGTGGGTGGTAAAACTGGGGCGGGAAGAACAGGATACCTACATAGTTGCAAAGTTTTCTCCCCACAAAATATTTATCATTTCCTTAGTAATGAATTCCGAATACTTACAAATTTACTTTACAGTGGAGAAATTTGACAGGCACCGTCTTAACCAAGGGTCAAAGGTAACATCACCGCCATCAAAATAAATCAGCCTTTCAGGTTTCCACAGTCTTATTTCTCTGATATCTGTGCCTAAAAGGTATAACTTGGAACTAATCATGAGGAAACATCAGACCTTTCCAGAATGATAAGATCTTGAGGGACTCGGATTGAGAAATTGTTCAAAGTAGGAAGGGATGTGACAGCTAAGTGTAGCTTGAGATCCTTACTCTAGATTTTTGAAGGCCGTTATTATTATTATTATTATTAACATTTATTTTGCTTTTTAGGGCCGCACCCATGGCATATGGAGGTTCCCAGGCTAGGGGCTGAATCGGAGCTACAGCTGCTGGCCCACACCACAGCTACAGCAACGCCGGATCGTTAACCCACTGAGCAAGGCCAGGGATCGAACCTGCATCCTCCGAGAGACAACGTCGTGTCCTTAACCTGCTGAGCCACAAGGGGAACTCCTCTCTGCTCTCTCCTTGAGAAAACATTTATTCTCTAGAATCTCTTCTTTAGATATAAAATTTATACTACCTGCATCAGCCAAACTGTAGGAACATTGGAGCCTGGAGTCTAGGATGTGGAAATCGCCCGTATTTAGAATTCACACAGGACAATAATTCTATCTAAATATCATAAATGGAAACTTTGCCGCTCTGAGATTTTGAAGCCAGGTGGTATATTAAGGAAATAGTTTTCAACAGTTTTCACGCCAAGATACCTACTAAAAACAGTCATGTATCCGGTAACTGTAAAAAAAAAAAAATTGGTCAAAGTTCTCTCAGCCACAGGTGTCTGGTCAAGGAGTTCCAACAGTCCCGGGCCTTGTGTGTCATACAGGCTGGCAGGATCGATATGCAGGCAATTTACAACCACTCCCAGCAGAGAAGCCAGCACAGACCCTTCTGGAAAACTCCCAAAGAGCATGAAGAACAACAAGGAAAGAGGCTTCCATTACAGAAAACAGTCTAGGAACACAGTAAAAGCACGCCATACACTTAGAAAAAAGTGTAGGTTTCTAGCTGCTGGAAAAGCGAGTCCTAGCTGTACCCAGAAAGAGGCTGTGCTGGGCCCTACGAGCTTCAGAGCAGGTCCAGGCTTCTGTTCTCAGGCGCCACGTCTTGTCAACAGTGACCTCCTGCTACAATTAATTTTATTCCCAATCCTTCCTTGCCCTTAATTTCATTATTTCATTTCCCCTCCTGTCTTTTTCTTTGGGCCACGCCCATGACATGCAGAAGTTTCCGGGCCAGGGATCGAACCTGCGCCACAGTAGGGGCAATGCTGGGTCCTCAACTGCTAGGCCACCAGGGAACTCTGTCCCCTCCTATCTAGAAAGCCGAACCCCACACCTAGCTTTTGCGGATTCACCAGACTGAAGCCTTTGGAGTCTGAGAGAGGAGGACTGAGCCCTGTAAAGTCCCAAAGAACAACTGAAAAACAGTTGCACGTAGCTCAGGATTTGAATGGAAAATTCTACCAGGGTGGCTGAGTTACCTTCCATAAAAATCGTTCGGATTTTTCACCATGGCCAAGAGGAGGTGAGTCAGGACTGCAAAGATTCTAGGAATTTGAAGTTCACTTTCTCCTAATAAGGAGAAAGCTAGAAAGGCACGTTTACAAATCCTCAGGCATAAAAACGAATGGTTTCGAAACTCTGTCAGACACTGCCCTACATTTGTCAAGCTCCCCAACACCAGAAATAGCATTTGAAACAGCAAAGTGGTGAACAAATCCGCCCCCCAAGTTTCTAGGTGGTCAAATATAACTATGGCCCAGATCAATGGGCACACCTATAAACGGAGACCACAGCCTAGGGGTAAGTCCTGTGAAATGGAAGAGGCAGAAAGCAAAAACCACAAAAGAACACTAACCAGGACTCAGGCACAAAGCCTTCGTCTCAGTGCTGAAGGGCTGCGAGGAAAAGGTCGTGGGCTCTAGATAGCAAACGAGGTTATTCAAACACGACGGAACAGCAGCCAGGTGACTTTTCAAAGGAGGAGCAACTATGGTTTGAATAAAACCAAGAAAAGGGGTCACATCTCGGCGACTACATATTCGGACAAGAAGCTCGATTAAACGGGTTCTTACGTATTTTTTAAGCGAGTCTTAGCTAATTGCTTCGTCAGAGAATTCAGGAGGTAGAAGAAACTCGAATTAACATTTTAGCCATGCACTTTGGACAAAAAATAAGTTTTCAGCCTTCAAACTATGTAGACTTTCCCATTCAAGTTCTCACAGACAGAGAAAATAGTAGTAGTCCTATCAATAAACAAAATATTCGGTCACAGCGCAAAAACAAAATAAAACAAAACACAACAAAACAAAAGGAAAACATTTTAGCCATGTAGTGTGTCCTTAATTTAACGTTGGACAATTTCATCTTTTTTTTTCTTTTTTTTGCTTTTTAGGGCTACATCTGCAGCACATGGAGATTCCCAGACTAGGGGCTGAATTGGAGCTGTACCTGCCGGCCTGTGTCACAGCCACAGCAACTCGGAATCCGAGCCCTGTCTGCGACCTATACCACAGCTCACGGCAACGCCGGATCCTTAAGCCACTGAGCAGGGCCAGGGATTGACCCTGCGTCCTCGTGGACACTAGGTGGGTTCCTTACCCCTGAGCCATGAGAGGAACTCCTCGTCTTTTAATCCACCCCATCCTCAAAATAAATTTAGGTGTCTTGACCTTGTCGCTTAATGAGCTGGGCGTCCTTGAGAAAGTAACACAAAGTCTCCGTCCCTCCGTTTTCTCATCTATAAACTTGAGAATGAAAGCGGTAGGGAGATTCAAAGCCATCATATCCCGGAGGCGCTTAGACCTCTTCTAAGGAGCCTGATCAAAGGCCAACAAGCACATGAAAAGACGTTCAACATCGTTGCTCATTAGGGAAATGCAAATCAAACCGCAGGAGATACCACCGCACACCCACCGAGATGGGTAAAGTCAAAAAAGATAGGCAATGACGAGTGCTGGCGAGGCTGTGAAGAAAGGCAGCCCTCAGACTCGGCTTGTGGGAATGCCAGGTGTTGCACCTGCTGTGCAAACCAGCCTGACAGTTCCCCAAAATGTTAAACGTAGAATTACTGTATAGACTGGCGATTTCACTGCCCACTCAGGAGAAATGAAAACACGGGTCCATACAAGGACCTGCCAGGCCTGTTCGGAGCAGCGTTATTCATAAAGGCCCTAAGGTCCATCGGCGGATGAAAGGACAAACAAAATGTGCTCTGTCCACATAGCGGAGTAACGGTCATCTGCATGAAGGAGTGAAGTGCTGATTCATGCGGCAACATGGATGAGCTTCAAAATCGTTACACTAAGTGGAAGGAGCCAGATATGAAAAAACATACCTAAGGCTGGATTGATATGTGATGTCCAGAAAAGGAAAGTTGACACAGATGGAAAACAAAGGGTGGGGTTTGCAAATGGAAAGTGGCCGTAAATGGGCGTGAGCTTTCTTTTGGAGGTGATAAAACTAAATGGGGGTTATTGGTGATGCACCTGTAAATACACTAGAAATCACTGAACTGTATACTTGAATGACTTTCATGATACGTGGATTTGATACCTGAATCACACACCTCAATTCTGTGGTGTATAAATTACCCCTCAATAAAGCTATTAACTTAGAAGAAAAGCAGGCGATTTGTCCAGTGCCGGACATTGATGAGAATTCATGGGATGCTGATTTACAGCTTCTGTAGTGACTCAACCTGGCTCAACTGTGAGCTGTCAGCGCCTTGGACGGGAGAAAACTTCTGGGTTTGCAGGAAAGCAACATCATATCCATTTTACAGGAGCGACATAGATGGAGCAAACTCAGCCTGGCCTCTAGCGCTGTGTGGGTTGAGGCTTACAAAGACAGAAACCTCGCTCTGACCCTTCAAGACTCCGTATTCTGTCTGTCTCCACAGCTACTGGAACAACAACCCCTAAGGAGAAGTTAAAGGTTACCAGGGAGGGAAAAAGAGCACAGAGGACAAACATTCACTTTGCCTGGGGGTGGTGGGTGGTCAGAAATTGCACAGAGCTCCTTATAGCTGAGCGGAGCCCTCAAAGATAATCAGAATTGCTCCAGGGAAGGACAAGTCTAGAGGAAAATCTGGAATAAGGGCCAAGGGGCCTGCTTGGGGCTTAGCTATTATACCAGGAATTCAACTAGTAGGGAGATAAAGCACTTTAACTACATTTTCTGCATTTTGGGGGACTGTGCCTACGGAATGCAGAAGTTCCTGGGCCGGGGATCCAACTTGTGCCACAGCAGTGACAATGTTAGGTCCTTAACCACTAGCCCACCGGGGAACTCGCATTTTCCGGATATTTTCTTTTCTTTCTCTCCCTTCTCCCTCTTCTTTCTTTCTTTTCTTATGGAGTCCCAGGCTAGAGGTTGAACTGGAGCTGCAGCTGCTGGCCTACTCCGCAGCCACAGCAATACCAGATCTGAGCCGTGTCTGCCACCAACGGCACAGCTCATGGCAACGCCGGATCCTTAACCCGCCAAGCGGTGCCAGGGATCAAACCTGCATCTGTCTTCATGGTTACTAGTCAGATTTGTTTCCGCTAAACCACAACGGGAATTCCTTTGTGGATATTTTAAATCAAAGCCTTCGGGGTCAAAATGACCAGCAAATTCCCTCGCTTTATAGACCTAAACTAAAACTTTAACCCTTCAAATGCACAAAAAAGGTCATGTCCGCTGATCTTAGCAATCACATGAGTACTAAATCCCGCAGACCCACTCAACTCCCCAGGTCTTCCGACAGACCTAAGGCAGGTGGCAGAGGCATCTGCTCTTTGGCAAAGGAAGTGGGGGGCAGGACTCACCCCGGGGTGTGTGCTGGGGGCAGTTAGGCTTAAAGCTGAATTAGAACTCAAAGTCACAAGACACACTTTCCACAAAACTGCAGGAGAATTTCCTTTGTTTGTAGAAAACATGACGTGAGGGAAGCAGAACAGGACCCCGTTCCCTCCTGGTGCCTCTGTTCCTCCTTCAGCCTTCTCCTGGAACCCCGCAGACTGATGAGGCCAGGCCCACAGTCTAGGTCCCGGTGCCAATCGTTGGGTTCCCTTGCTGGATTCTGGGGTGCAGGGGGGTCGCGTGGGGGCAGGGAGGCGGGGCGGAGGGGGACCCAGATCCACAGGCGCGGCGCGGTGCGGATGGAAAGGGGGCCGCTGTTGGACCCGGAGCAGGAGTCACGTGGGTGGGGAGGGTGGCCGCCTCTGCGAGAGGGGAGGGAGCTGAGAAGCTTCTCTGAGCAGCCAAAGGAAAGCGCGGCGCGTTTCCGAACAGGGGACAGAGCAGGAAGGGGACCCCGCCCCGAGACCAGGGCCTTCAGACCAATCTAGATGCCAGAAGCCCAGGCCCTCAGCTAGCCACAGGGTGCCACCGCCTAATAAGAGGGAAGTAATCCAGCTGCTGAAGACTTCAGTCCTGGAGCTGCTGTCTTCTGAATGGATAGGCAGCCCTGGGAACTGCATCTAGTCACTTATGATGGAGCGAGATCCCGTGAGAAACAGGGATGTATACCTGTGTGACTGGGTCACCTCGCTGTACAGTAGAAAATTGACAGGACACTGTAAACCAGCCATGATGGAAAAAATAAAAATCATATTCTCCAAAACAAAAAAAAAAGACAACTCCTGGGATTTGCTAAGAAAAGGGACAGCTGAGGGGTAGCCTCTGGGCCACATACTTGGTTTCTAGCAAAACAAACAAACAAAAAATCCCTGCAAACTTCAAAGCCGAATATTCATGACTCGGGGGTTTTGGGTTTGTTTGTTTTTAGTTTTGTTGTTTTCCTTTTTTAGGGCTGCACCTACAGCTCGCGGAAGTTCCTGAGCTAGGGCCCAACTGGAGTGGCGCTGCCGGCCTACACCACAGCCACAGCAATGCCAGATCCGAGCCGCATCTATGACCTAGGCCGCAGCTTATGGTAACGCCAGATCCTTAACCCACTGATCAAGGCCAGCGACTGAACCCGCATCCTCAGGGACACTAGTCAGGTTCTTAACCCGATGAGCCACCATAGGAATTCCGAAGTATTCATGGCTTTTGTTTTTGTTTCTGTTTGTCACATACCGAAGCTGAAGGGATCACACCAAAAACTCAGAAGTCAGCATCTCAGACGCGCGTCTGTCTGGTCTCTTTGAACACATCCTGAATTCCTGTCAGGAGCCAGTACCGTGTGCACCGCTAATCCTCCCCACACTTTGACAAGGGGGTGTTTGATGACCAATCAGGCTCAGAGACATTGGGCGTCTTGCCCCAAACGACGCAAACTGCAGGTGGCAGAGCCGGGACTGTCTGCTCTTAAATCCCAGCCGGGCGTAAACTGGGAGCTGCCATCTGACAGCAGGTGAGTAAACTGGTCCTTATTTAGATCATTTGTTCCAAACACTCTACAGGAGCTTAA
The DNA here is from genome assembly GCA_004024745.2 of Catagonus wagneri. Taxonomy (NCBI): domain Eukaryota; kingdom Metazoa; phylum Chordata; class Mammalia; order Artiodactyla; family Tayassuidae; genus Catagonus; species Catagonus wagneri. Next base: position 27,875,781 of record PVHT021183524.1, read on the forward strand.
ACCCGAGATGCATTCTAACTGGCAACCACTGGTTTTAGTACAGTTGGGCCTAACTCCTATTATTATTTCTTTTTCTCATCCATCTGCTTTTAGGATTTTGAGATCTTTTTTTTTCTGTCTTTTTAGGGCAGCAACCTTGGCATAGGGGAGTTCCCACGCTAGGGGTCAAATCGGGGCTGTAGCTGCCAGCCTACAGCACAGCCACGGCAACGCCAGATCAGAGACGCGTCTGCCAGCTACACCATAGCTCATGGCAATGCCAGACCCTTAACCCACTGAGCGAGGCCACACTGCCCCGGCCACACGGGACGCGAGCCGCCTGGGGCCTGGAGGAAGGGCAGCATGTCCGCAGAGGGGTCAGCCGCAGCCTGGGAAGAGAACAAGGGCGCCCACCATGCGGCAACTACACAACCCACAGCAAGCTGCTCCCGGAGGAGTTCCCGGGTGGTGCCGAGGGTTAAGGATCCAGCATCGTCCCTGTGGTGGCTCAGGTCACTGCTGTGGCGTGGGTTCAGTCCCGGGCCTGGGAACTTCCACATGCGTGGGTGTAGCCAAAAAGAAAAAGAAAGAACAAAAAGTCTCTGGGAATAAACATCTGAAGGAAACGGAGTGGAACTGTGGTTCACAGAGCGGCCCAGAATCTGGCGACACGAGGGGAACATGCCGAAGGCAGAAGCTGTGGGGCCCGCAAGCGAACGGAGGCTCTCAAGCCGAGGTGAGGCTGTCAGACAAGACGAAAGCAGCAGGCAGAGCAAAAGAAGCAGAGATAAAGACGCCAGCACATGTTGCTAGCAGCAGCCCCAGGTCCAAGAGATATATGGGGCATGCTGGGTTAAATAAAACACATGATTTAAATTCCTTTGACCCGTTAAGTTTTATCTCTTTAATGTGGCCAGTAGAAGACTGAAAACTATGTTAGCGGGTCACACTGCTGGGGTGTTTTAACTCCGTTAGGTCATTTCTCTCTCTCTCTCTCTCTTTTTTTTTTTTGGCTGCAACCACGGCAAGTGGAAATTCCTAGGCCAGGGAGCCAACTCACACCCCAGCCGTCACCAGAGCCGCAGCAGTGACGATGTCAGACCCGTAACCTGCTGAGTATCAGGGGAACTCCATCAGGTCATTTCTTATGTGTGATCTTTCTTCCTCCAGCCTATCACTGCCTTGAGAATTCCTTTTTTTTTTGTCTTTTTTTAGGGCCACATGTGTGGCATATGGAAATTCCCAAGCTAGGGGTTGAACTGGATTTGCAGGCCTACACCACAACCACAGCCACAGCCACGCCAGATCCGAGCCGCATCTTCGAACTATACCGCAGCTTGTGGCAACACCGGATCCTTAACCCATGGAGTGAAGCCAGGGATTGAACTTGCATCCTCATGGATACTAGTTGGATTCTTAACCTGCTGAGCCATAACAGGAACTCCTGAAACAACCTTAAATCTCCAAAACAAACAGCCAGCAAACTCATACACCAGCTAAGAAGGACCCTCAAAACAGAAACGACCCAGATTTTCACAGCGGGAGGAACAGTGAAACGAGACACACACCAAAACTGCCCTCAGGACTAAAGCCATACACTCGGGCTTGGCCCAGATCCTGCAAGAGTTGGCTGGACCGGTGAAGGGCCCCCGGCCTCTGGCAAGGATCCTCCCTATACGTAACAGGGAAAGGATTTCAAGGACTCACTCTTAAGTTTTTGAACGGCATGGTGCAATCCACTTGTTTTCCATTGTTTTTCTGACCAGTAACAGCTGATTTTTACCAGAGGTGTAAAAATCCAGTTCTGAGAGATAAATCAGGTTGAGAAGTCAACGCTTCTGTTCAAGAAACCGATTAGAATTGTCAGGGACGCCAGAGTGGAACAGACTCCCGGGCCATCTTGTCCAACACTTGAGAAATGAGTTCCCTCTACAGCCCTTCTCCAGCCCTCGTTTCTGCGCATCCCTCCGGCTTGCTCATCACCGAGGAAGCTCCCCGTTCTAACCCGGGGGTCGATAAGTTCTTCTGTTTCCCCCTACTGACACTGGATTTTTCTTCTAAAACTACAGAGCTGGCTCCATTTCTGTCTCAGGAGCAAACGTTTGAAGGATGTGAAAGCCATGATCCCTCTTCTAGTCTTTTTCAGACTGAATATCCTTTTTGTTTGTCGTGGTCCTTTCTAAAGAGAAAGAAAATGGGGTCTGGCCTTTTAACCTCTGTGGCCGCTCTCATGGGAAGGGAATCTGCAGTGTCGGTGTCTTCCCTTAAGTTCGGTGCCCAGAGGCAAACAGTCCACATCATCCTTGGTCCAAGCAACGCAGAGCAGGGAAGCAGGGCTTTGACCTCCCTGATTCTGGTACCGCAATTCCATATACACAGATTTACAGTCATGACTCTCAAGCTCCTTTTGTTTCTTTTTTTGACCTCAATCTCTGCCAAAAGAGGTCATTTTTATTTAATTTTCTTTCTTTCTTTTTTGCTTTTTAGGGCCACACTTGTGGGAGATGGAGGTTCCCAACCTAGGCGTTGAATAGTTGCTGCAGCCGCCGGCCTACGCCATAGCCACAGCAACGGGAGATCCAAGCCTGGTCTGCGCCCTACACCACAGCTCCCGGCAACGCCAGATCCTGAACCCACTGAGCAGGGCCAGGGATTGAACCCGCATCCTCAGGGATACTAGTTGGGTTTGTAACCTGTTGAGCCACGATGGGAACTCCCATTTCATTTAAAATTTTTTTATTGGAATATACTTTATTTACAAGGTTGTGTTAGTTTCAGGTGTGCACCAAGATGATTCATCTATAGATAGACAGACAGACATAGATATAGAAGTGTATAGATTCTTTCCGTTATAAGTTACAAGATATTGAGTATAATTCTCTCTGCTGTACAGTAGGTCCTTGTCCTGATTTCTTTCATCTCTACATTACCCTTTCCTGCTCTGGGAAAACCATAGATTTAAAAAGTGTTTTAAGTCTAGGAAGCTTTGTACAGCAACATCAAAAACAAGCATCCACAATGCTTCACAGCCAGGCTGTTCCTGAGAATTTCCTGGAGGCTGAACAAATACCAAAGCCCGTATCCACCCAGGAAGTCAGGAAATGTATTTTTAAAACCTCCAGGCGATTGTAATATGCAGCCGGGGTTGGACCACTAAATCGCAAGAAATCATGACCCCGATCCTCATGGGGATCCAAGTTAGTTTTCCTTTGAACTGCGAATCTGAATTTTTATTTCGAATTGAACTAGCGGAAGGGAACTGGTTCCCTCTAAACAATTCAGGGTCATTCAAGTCATTTGAGAGGTGGAGTTAATCTGGGGACCACTGAGACCTCATTGAAAATCAGCTCAAAAGAACATCAAGCTTAGGCAACCTGGTTTAGCACTGGCATGTTTGCTTACTAGCTGGGTAATTTCAGCGTGTCACGCAAACACACTGAAGTTCCATTGTCTCTAAAAGAAAGGCGCTGGTCTAGGAGGTTTTTTTTTGTGTGTGTGTCTTTTTGCCTTTATCTAGAGCGGCACCCGCGGCATATGGAGGTTCCCAGGCTAGGGGTCTAATAGGAGCTGTAGCCGCCAGCCTTCGCCACAGCCACAGCAACGTGGGATCCGAGCTGCATCTGCAACCTACGCCACAGATCACGGCAAAGCCGGATCCTTAACCCACTGAGCGAGGTCAGGGATCGAACATGCAGCCTCATGGTTCCTAGTCGGATTCGTTAACCACTGAGCCACAAAGGGAACTCCTGGTCTAGGAGTCTTTAAGATGCTCTAAATTTCAGTTCAATTCCTGGGAAGAACTCTCAGAGGAAAAATTTTAAAGTTGTATCCTGCTCTCATTTTGAAAGGATGTGAATTCAACTGTGGGAATTTCACAGGAGCAAAAGTATCGTGAGGTGACATGTTTAAACTGCCTCTCGAATCTAACTGATAGGATTTATTCCTGATTTTATTTTATCTTTTATTTTATGGCCACACCGTGGCATATGGAAGTTCCTGGGCCAGGGATCAAATCCGAGGCATAGCTGAGACCTACGCTGAACGGCTGGGGATGGAATCTGCAAGCTCCGCAGTGACCTGAGCTGCTATAGTCAGATTCTTAACCCACCGCACCAAGGCCTCCTCTTCCTGATTTTAAATGCCATCACATTTAAAGCAGGACTGGGTTTAATCTTTGCACAGCCACTGTTCCCTCAATGCCTTGCCATGTCTCAAAACTGCAGCACGTATTTGAACTGGATCTACGGGCTCAGAAAGACAGCTAGGTATATCAGCAAAATCAAACCATTACAGTCAGTCTCCGCCTATGCCCCGCTAACACCATGCCTCAGTTTCCTCATCAGGAAGACGGAGCTGAGCTCTATCGCCCACATTGTGAGTAGGTTACTGTAAAGATTTTTTTTTTAAGGGCCGCATGTTTAGCCTACAAAAGTTGCCAGGCTAGGGGTCAACTCCGAGAGGCAGCTGCTGGCCTACACCACAGCCACAGCAATGCCAGATACGTAACCCACTGAGTGAGCCAGGGATTGAACCTGCAACCTCATGGAGACTAGTTGGGTCCATTACTGCTGAGCCACAACTGGAATTCCTATAAAGATTTTTTTTTTAAATGAACATTGGAAACTAAAGATCTTTAAAATGTTAACTTTTTTTTTTTCTTTTTAGGGTTGCACCGCATAGGGAAGTTCCCAGGCTAGGGGGCCAAATGGAGCTACAGCAGCCGGCCTGCACCACAGCCACAGCAACACAGGATCTGAGTAGCATCTGCGACCTACACCACAGCTCACGGCCACGCCAGATGCTTAAGCCGCTGAGCGACGCCAGGGATCGAACCTGCATCCTCATGGATACTAGTCAGATTCATTTCCCCTGCGCCACAACAGGAACTCCCTGAAATGTTAATTTTTTAAACTAGTGTTCTGCGGTTTAGTCGGTCTAGGCCATGCCATGTTCATTCATTCATAAAAGCCAAAGTTAAGAGACGTACATACCGGGGATTCTATTGAGCGTGACCCAGAAGTGTTCGTCAGGACTGTAGGTGTCCCTGGACCAGGACAGCAAGTCAGTCGCCTGCTGGTCTTGGAGCACAAAGTTGGCAAATTCCCTCGTGAGGGCCACGTAGGCAGTGCCGAAATAAATGGTCATGTTGTGAGGGGGTGGAGTTTTCAATTGTGTCGTTTGAAGCACGAAGGAATTTTTTTTGCCTCGGAGCTCTCGGTGGACGTATTTCGTCCGTCCGATGGCGTGAGCTGGCGGCAGCACCCCCGGGGTGATGTTTTTCCCTTTAAAGCCTTTCAGGTACCGAACGATCTCCCTGTTTGTCTTCAGGGGGAAGTCCTGCCCGCAGGTGTTGAGCGCGTACCTCCACGGGACCTCCGAGGCCAGAAGGTCGTCCAGGCAGTTCAGGTCCGCCTGGAGCCGGGAGATCCCACCGTAGACCACCGGCTCCGTCTTGGAGGCCAGGAAGGCATTGGGGAAGCAGCTCACGAGCTGATTCACTGCCTCTTTAAATTCAGTGGTCGCCTTCTGGTCCACGTGAACGCAGTAGACGTTCTGAGGCATGTAAATCGCCCGGAAGAGTCTCTCAAAAGTGCCGAAGTCTTTGTGGATGGTCATCGCGTAAGCCAACGGGAAGCCAGCCTCTTCTTCAGAGAGTGTTTCTGTTATGTAGTGACTCTGAGCCATATACTTGTAACAGGTAGGTTCGCGGAGGGTCGTTTTCAGTGCATTCTCTGTCGTGTAAAAAACCTTCCCCTGAAAGATCTGATGACAGGCTTCCGCTACCAGTGAAGCATTGGCCAAAGATGCTCTAAGGAATTTTTTTTTCTCCCATAACTTGTTATTGTAAATGAACACACAAATCAGGACGGTGACAAGAGACACGCAGAAAAGCCAGTGCTTCCAAGAGCCCATCATTCCTAACCAGGAAATGAGTGAACTCCCTTGAGATCCGCTCAGCCGGTAGATATATTTAACTTACATTTTCTCCAGCATCCATGACCGTGCTCTTGGCAGATGCCGTTCTGATCGGCCGTTCCGTGACCTTCCAGTTGACCGTGGCCTTCCTCCTCCTGTCTTCCTCCTCTCCTCATCGGCTGCCGCGGCGCATTTCCACTTTTCTTTGACACGTTTCTGAAGCTGCTCTTCTGGATTTGCTTTGCTCGGTCCCCTCTCTAACCTGCAACCTGTTTCTACACAAAAACAAGTTGCCGCCGGGAAGTTCTGCCCCGGAGGACGGGTCCGCTCTTCCTTAGAAGAAAATCGCCAAGGGGTGCAGCGACCATTCTGCAAGTCACTGCTCCGAGACTTTAACCTCAGCCTCTTCTCCTGCCAACAGATTGGCAACTGTGTCAGCTCCCCGACTTCCTGTTAATCATTGCGCTCAACCGACTGCGTTTGTTTGCTTAAACAGCACTGCCAAGTTAAAAGCGCCAGTTCTAAGCATGTGAACATTGCCTGGAGAGACAGAGTCTGTCAATAAATATTTAGTGCTTAAAAATTAATCTCTGAACCTTGTCTTTTTCCACACACGCCCCTCCCCTCGACCCCGTGTCGGCCGGCTGGGCTATAAAGTGCAGCGTATGACTGGCTCTTGAGTCAGATTCTTTCCAGCACTTCATTTTCCCTGCTATAAGCTAAGGTCCTTAGAAAGGCACATTAGCAAGCACACCTCACCGTCTAACTTACTAAGCTATTATGAATAAAGCCTAATTTAAAAAAACAAAAGAAGCAAACAAAACAAAACAAAAAAACCCGCACAAAACCCTAACAGCCCATGATCACCCAAAGAGAGGTTAAAACCGAAGTTAGTTAATGTCAGCTTCATTTCACTCAAGCCCAGGTCGGGGGCAGGGGGACCAGTCTGGTGCCTGGAGAGTGAGGAGAGAGAGCCATCTCAGTTTGGGATGTTCCAGAATTTAGGGAGAGAGGCTCTTAGATTCAGAAGTAGGAACCCTTCAAAGCAGTTTCTCTGTCTGTAATAGATGAGAATAATTCTAGCACCTTCGTAGGTCGGGTGTGAGAATAAAATGAGAAAACATATCAAACGTACATGGCCTGTTTGCAGCAACGTGGAGGGACCTAGAGATGATCACACTGAGCGAAGTAAGTCAGAGGAAGATAAAGATCGTGTGATGTCACTTACATGTGGGATTGAAAACACGATCTATGAAACGGAAACAGACAGACACAGAGAACAGACTTGCGGTTGCCAAAGGAGGGGGCTAGGGCAGGGATGGCCCGGGAGTTTGAGGAGCAGGTGCAAACTATTATATATAGGACGGATAAACAAGGACGTCCTACTGTCTAGCACAGGGAGCTATAGTCACTATTCTGTGGAAAAAAAAAACCACAATGGAAAAGAATACGAAAAAGAATGTATATGTATGCATCACTGAATCACTCTGCTATACACCTGAAACGCTGTAAATCAGCTATACTTCGATTAAAAAAAAAAGAAAAAAAAGTCCATCTCCTGCCCAGCAACGAATGGAGCTATGTTCACAGGATAACCAAAAGCCCCTCCCCCACAACTCTCCCGTCAGGGAAAAAACGCAGTTACTGCTTCTCCTTTGCAATCTTCTTATTCTCCTCCCTCTTTGAGCCGATGCCCGTTAAGTCGCAAGCCTAGAATAACACTCATCAGCGTTGTTGTATCTGGTAGTGAGCTACACAGAGGCGACCGCACACTGTGCCGACACGTGGAGGGGCGGTTATACTGCTGGGCTCACACGTGGCTCATCTCTTTCCAGCTCTCAGCACCGTCTGCACACGCCAGGCAATCAAATGCTTACCGACGGAGTGTATAGCGACAGTTTGCATTTCTCTGTTCCCTGACCACATTAGTGTGAGAGTCCTGTATCTGCGATTTACATTCTGTGATGTCTCGTCACCTACATTTGCATCTGTGGATGTGGAGACATTCAAAGTACCTATTTTTTCCCAAGACTTCTTAATTACAAAGGAACAGCGTACTACAGATAGTTTGCAAACAGCGTTTTCATGCCCTGCACTCTCATTCCCCTCTCGTCCACAGACACACACGTTTGCATTTTACCAAGAACAGGAGAGATGCATATTTGCATCCTGCATTTTGCACTTGCGGTCAGGGCAGGCATTTCCCATCCCGCTTTCATTGGACATTGTCTTCACAACCATTACCTCAGAACAGACACAAGACTGGAGCTGTTATTTGCTGTGGTTTTTTTTCCCACCCCATGTGGAAGCTAATGCATGTACGAGATGGTTGCCAGTTCTGTTTTGTAATCTTCAGGAGCAAAGGAAATGCTAAGAAAGGACCCAGTGAGGAGTTCCCGTTGTGGTGCAGCAGAAACGAATCCGACCGGTATCCATGAGGATACAGGTTCGCTCCCTGGCCTTGTCCAGTGGGTCAGGGATCCGGCGTTGCCATGAGCTGTGGTGTAGGTTGCAGATGCGGCTGGGATCTGGAGTTGCTGTGGCCGTGGTGTAGGCTGGCAGCTGCAGTTCCAATTCGACCCCTAGCCTGGAAACTTCCATATGGCTCGGGTGCAGCCCTGAAAAGAAAGAAAAAAGGAAAAAGAAAAGAAGGGACCCAGTGAAATTCTCCACAACTGGGCGTCATTCTTCACTTATTTTATTTATTTTTTTAAAAATTTTATTTACTTTTTCTTTTGTGGCTGCCCCACAGCATATGAAGTTCCAGGCTGGGGATCAAATTCCAGCTGGAGCTGCGACCTACACCACAGCTGCAGCAACGCCAGACCCTTAACCCACTGCGCTGGGCTGGGGGTCAAACCTGCAACCCTGCCGCTGCAGGGACACTACTGATCCTGTTGTGCCACAGCGGGAACTCCAGTCTTCACTCGTTTTAGGAATCAGATTCTACAGCGTGATTCAGGTGCATGCAGACCGGTCTGTATAACCCCGCATGAGTTCACTCAACCTAAATACCTGTTTGCATGACCAACTCTCATGTATCTATCTAGACTTTAGAACAAAGCATTTCTTCCATACAGTATTCATAGAAGTGCCATCTTTCCTGAAATAACGATGAAAAGTTTGCTAATTTTTATTTTCAATATCCCCTTCGGCGGCCGCTGTCCACATCAAATGAAATCGACTCTCAGGATGAATAAATGGAGCCATCGATGCCTAATTATCCTTGTCTAAATGAGGCCAATAATTCTTACAGCTTTTTCTCCCAGTACAGCCAGATGATGACATCAGCTCTTCCTTTGTTTCTTTTGGCTACATCTCCTTTTTCTTGGCACAGTTCCGTCCCTGCAGAGATTTTGTGCATAAAAGCATCTCCAATAATTTGCCTTTTCTTCTCCGAACTGACAACTCTCTGAGTTTCCAGTCACAGGGTAAAGGCCGTTTGCGAGTTGGTATTTGCGACAGTGGAGTCCCTACCTGGACCTCACCTGAGACGCTTCCAGGGCTTTTTTTTTTTTTTTTTGATTTGGACAATGCTGCACATTTTTACAAGAATTAGTATCAATTTCTTTTTCTTGTTTGCATCAACCAGGGCTATCTCTCGGTGGTCACGTGGGAAACGCTCATTGTCTCTGACCCCCTGGTTTTCCTGAAATCCCTTCTCAATACACCGCTAATCATTCTCCTATGTCCTGGGCACGAGGCGCTCACCATTTGTGCAAAACAGTAGAAAGAGCTGGTAATGAGTGACCAAAAAGAATGGCAATTCTTCATCCCAGCCTGAACATTAGATCGAAATTACTACCCCCGTTTCTAACTTGGAGGCAGTGATCAGGTAGCACAGAGTTCTGAAGAAGCTGGGAACCAGTGCAGACCCCTGGCTTGGCCACTCAGTAAATGGCAAGGGGATGTGCCAGCATTCAGCCTGTACCTGCTTATTTCTACGTAACGTACACACTTATAAATTCTTTCTCCAAGACGTAAACTAATTTTTATTCCACTGAGAAAACTGCACTGAGAGTTTAGTCTCAACAACTGCAGAAAGGGAGCAAAAGGGCTTCCATGGAGGTCGACCCTCTGTCCATCACCCTGTCTTCCTTCTCGGGGCCGCGTGGTACCCGAAGTGCTTAGTACCTATTCATTTCCTCATGACATCATCTCTGTGCCTAAGTGAGAAACCGCGAAAACCCCCATTGGAAACTTTCTCAGAATCCACAGCGGTCACGCACAAAGAGCAGCTTGGGTTCAACTGGTTTTAAGCGCACATGACATTTTTTTTTCTTTTTCACTCCTTCCAGCTCTTTCTCTGCCCGGGCCCTCTTCCCTCTCCCTCTTCTTTCTGTCTCTATTTATTTATGCATTTACTATTGTGAAAGTCTGTTTTGTTTTTGTTTTTAAACCACAGGAAATAGCCTGAAGCAACGGGGCTTAAAATAGCCCAGGAGGGTGGTGTGAGAAAAAGAGAAGGGAAGAGAGAGAGAGAGAGAGAGGGAGAATGACACAGTCTGGATTGTGTGTCAGAAGGTCCACGGTGGGGCCAAAGCCACTTTTGACAGCCTGGAGCCCTGGCGGCAGTCATTTGACTTCACAGCTTCCTCTGGGACAAATTTGAGAAAAAAAACCTCCTGCTGGTACTCGGGGCTTCCTCCCAGCCAGGTTGCCCACACCTCCGAGTCCCACGTTTTCCAGCATCAACCTCCTGGTGGAGCTGGGAAGATTCCAGAAGTAATAGACAGAAAGCACCCGGCTGGGAGCTGGCCAGAGACAGCAGAGCTCATTTCAGCTGGGGGTAGGAGATGGGGGTGCCCGGGTCGGGGAGCAATTGGAAAGAAAAGCGTGCAGGGAGGAAGTGGAGAGGTAACGGAAAATGACTGTAAAACAGGAAATGCAAGAAAAAGCTGGTTCTTATCAAACAGTCAATTAAATATCGTGGGGGCAACGCAAAGCCGAGGCGAAGAGCTGACAGATGAAGAGTACCTCAGGTTTAGGGAGACTCTGTGTCCCCCAGAGCCTTTTTCCAGCTGCTCTGGCTTGAAAAGACACCTGACATCCCGCAGCTTTCAATGCCAGAGTTTAAGGGAGGCGGCTGAGCCCAAGAAGCCCAGAGGGCTGAATGTCCTTGGGTTTAGACTTGGCGGGATTTGAGAGGCTGGGTGTTGAGGGGAGAAGGTGGCACACGGGGTCAGTTCTAGAGCCAACTGAGTGCTTTCACCTTCCAGATTTCTGCTCTTTCCTTCCTCCACCCTGCTCTTCACAAAGTCCTGACTTGATTTCCGAGTTCTGGGAACTCATCTCTACAGCGAGTGTTCCCAGCCCGGGGAGACCTTGAACCCTGACAGTTCTTCTACCCGCAATACTCCATTCAATCAGAACAGGACAAAGAGATGGATCCCCTAATCTTAGGATCCATAGGTGCTGGAATCGCAGTGTCCCCATTTCTTCTCAAATCCCTCCGTTTACCAGGAAATCACTAATGCCTGTGCGGTACGTGGCCAACCCACCGCTGGATAGGAAAAGACCTTCTTCATAAGAGATGACGATCAACGGCCACACAGGAAAAGCAAGGGAGATAGAAAAATAGCTTTGTGTTGGGCAAAACCTGAATTTATTTAGTAGGTCTGTCTTTAATTCCGGAAGACGGATTTTCATAGAAACGACTTGCAAAACAACCTCATCACTTTTCTAGCTGGTCTGGAGCTTCATTTTCAGTTCTGCACATTATCAAATGAAGTGCATACTTCACAGGAACATTGCAGGGAACGATTAATTAAATAAGGTCTGTTTTAAACTCCAGACAGTGCCAAGTACTTTATTAGAGTCTGGCTACATTTTCTCTTTGACTGAAGAGAACCATTATGCAAACTGTTAAGTTACAAACAAACATCATCCTTTAATAAAAAACTAAAAATTGTGACTGAGATATATATGGATATTAATGGCTTAGTAAGACAAATGAAAAATCATGGCCCCCAGTAAGTATATCAACAACATACCAACAAGTTCTATGCTTTGAAAAATCTTTAGAAACAGAAATCTCATGTATCCTAATCAAATGATTCATTTACTCATTCAACACTTTTATTTTGTGTACAGCACGCCAGGCACTGTGCTAGATTCTGGAAATGTAAAACAAAATGTGGCCCAAAGGAGTACCAGCCTACTGGATTTTGAATTGCTATTGGGGATTAAATAGAGTAATGTTTCCTAATCAAATTTGTAAGCATTTGCCCAGCAAAGGAAACTGTAACCAAAACAGAAAGACAACCTACAGGCTGCGAGAAAATATTTGCAAACGATGCGACCAAAAAGGGCTTAATTTTCAAAATACTCAAACAGCTCATACAACTCAATAGCAGTAAACAGAAAACAAAAACAAACCAAACATCCCAATCAGAAAATGGGCAGAAGACCGAAAGAGACACTGTCTATTTATAATGGGCTACTATTCAGCTACATAAAAAAAAAAATTAAGTAATGCTATTTCATTATCATACTTGAGGTTATCATACTAAGTGAAGTAAGTCAGACAGTGAAAGACCTCACAGGCTATCACTTGGATGTGGGATCTAAAAAATGATACAAATGAACTTATTTACAAAACCGAAATAGGCTCAGACATAGAAAACAAACTTTCCCAAAGGGGAAAGGTAAAAATGGAGTTTGTTTGTTTTTGCTTGTTTGTTTTGTCTTTTAGGGCCACACCCTTGGCAGAGGAGGCTCCCAGCTGGCAGTTACAGCTGCCGGCCTACACCACAGGAACCATGAGGTTGTGGGCTCAATCCCTGGCCTTGCTCAGTGGGTTAAGGATTCGGCGTTGCCGTGAGCTGCGGTGTAGGCCGGCAGCTGTAGCTCCGATTAGACCCTTAGCCTGGGAACCTCCATATGCTGCGGGTGCGGCCCTAAAAA
>PVHT021183524.1:27889581-27900003 GCA_004024745.2 Catagonus wagneri
CCCCCCCCCCCTCTCTGTTCCCAGGAGGATTAAGTTGCCCGGAAGCACTTTACAGCGTACACTCTCCTTTTCTGTAAGGCGGAGGCAGTGAACCCTGCTGTCTGAATGTAGAATAACAAAAGCTGGAATGTGCAAGTGCCAAGTTCTGTTTGTCTGATGTCCCACCCTCCAAAGGCCTGTCCTTTAGAGTCTCAAAGACAGAGCTTTAGACTGAGTGGTACCCGGAGTCTTGTCTCAAGTTACGGCTGTGCCGGTGCCACGCAAACACCAGCTCCTCCCTTCCCTGCAGAATCCCGGAGGCTTTCAACCCAATGCTTCCAACTCCAGAAATATTACAAGACGTTTGCGTGGGGGAAATAAATGCCCTCGATATAACTGGGGCTCCCACGAGGACGCTTGAAGAGAAGAGTCCACGATGATTATTCTCTGGTGTTATCCTGAGCCTCCTGTCCCGTTTACCCACTCAGAGGTGACTTTTCCCAGAGCGAGAACCTTGGATCTTCTTCGCAGATTCTTTGTGCTTAAGGTTCGGCCTGAAATTGAGTCCCAGGCGGGAAATCCTGTAGCCCCAGATGCGGTGCGACCGTTAACAGCTTTAGACCCGAGTTCCTCACAGATGCCTAGTCACTGAGGAAGGGAAATCACCAAGTGACAGCAGGATTTAGTAGGATGTTAAAAACCTACTAGACTGAGGATTTAGCAGGATGACTTCCCTAGGCTGGAAGTCAGGAGGTTAGACTCTAGCCTCTGCAATGCAAGCTGTGTATTTTGAACGAGTCACTTCTTTTTTAAAATTAAAAAAAATTCTTTTTCAGTTACAGTTGATTTACAATAATCTGTCAATTTCTGCTGTACAGCAAAGTCATACATTATATATATATATATATATATATCTACGTGTATATATGTCTGATATCTATATAGACATTTCTGCTGAACAGCAAAGTCATATATGTGTGTGTGTGTGTGCATGTATTCCTTTTTTCATATTATCTCCAAACCCCAGGTTCCCCCGGGGCCGGGGAACCAGGAGAGCCTATTGTTCATCACATACTCTTCCAGGAATGAATTATGATTCATGCTCCAGGGAACAAGCTAAGTGCTATTATGCATTTATCTAGATTCCCCTCTTCCCAGAAATGGATAGAAATAATTTATAAAATTCACTGGGGCTTTAAAAACAAAACGTGTGTTAGGAGAGTCAAGAGAAGCCAAAGGAATAGCAAGTTAACAAGTTTTAAAATGACTGGTTCCTTAGAAAGACTAAAAGAAGCCTAACTTGCCTGAGTAGAGTTTTCTTCTGTGTCTTGAGATGATGAAAAACGATCGTCTTCTATCTGCTTTCTCCTGTTTTCCGTATTTTCTAAAATGGTCGTGAATTATGTTTCTAATTGGACAAGAAAAATTGTAATGGCCTTGACTGGCTCTGTTTCCCCTCAACCTATGCTGTACTCCAGATAGATCCACAGTTCAACTTCCTCATTAGCATTCGGCTTCCTCAATTTCTTGGCCACCTGGCATTCTGCACCGTTTGCAAAAGTGTAAAAAACAGACACTGGTCCATAGGAATGTTGCTAAAGAGCTGAATAAAATACTTTATATGATTCTGCGTCTTTTACCAAGAAAGGAATAAAACCATCAGGTAGATATTCACTTGTATATCTGTATACATCAGTGTTTGGCAAACCCTGCAAGGATCCAAAGGAAGAGATAAGGGAGAAGAAGCAGCGGGTCTGAAGATTAAGGACTGGGTCCTCTGATTCTGAAAGAGCCAGACAAGCCTAATAATTATCTCAGCAAGAGCTAATTTTCCATTCTTTGGCAATTGCCTAATTATTTCGCTGCAGCCCTTGACAAGACTGTGGCCATTCATATTACCTCTGTCTTTCCCTGCTCCTTTTGGGTTCCATTCTTTTCTCTAAATACCCTCTCCTTTCTTTTGCTGACCCACTCAACCTGTTCTTGTCTGTAATTAATGACAGAACGTTTAAATCCCATACCCACCACAGGGAAAACTGGCAACGCACAGAGGCAAAGAAAGATGATTAACAGACATTTTTAAAATTTACTCTTGGCTTCTAATTTGTGGTTGCTAAGGGGGAGGGAAGAGGGAGTGGGATGGATGGGAAGTTTGGGGTTGGTAGATGCAAAGTATTACATTTAAAATGAATAAGAAAGGAGGTCCCACTGAATAGCACAGGGAACTATTTCCAGTCTTCTGGGACAGACCATGATGGAAAATAATATTTAAAAAAGAAAATAAGGGGTTCCTGTCATGGGCTCAGCAGTAACAGACCATGAGTATCCATGAGGACTGAGGTTCAATCCCTGGCCCCGCTTAGTGGGTTAAAGATCCAGCACTGACATGAGCAGTGGTGTAGGTTGCAGACGTGGCTCGGATCCCGTGTTGCTGTGGCTGTGCTGTGGGCCTGCAGCTGAAGGTTGGATTAGACACCTGGCCCGGGAACTTCCATATTTGGGCCATTTTTTGGCCCGGAGTGTGGCCAAAAAAGAAAAAGAAAGGACAAAAAAAAAGATGTTACTTACTTTTGACATTTTTAGCATTGATTGCAATAGTATTTTACGTAGTAAACGAACAAACAAACAACTAGAAGTACATGTTATACAATTGAGGAACTGGTAAGCAAATTATAGGACATCCACACTTTGAAAAAGAAAGCAATTGTCCCATTTTTTCCAAAAGATAGGGAAATCATTCTGAAACATTGTGACAGTAGCAGAATACAAAAATTGTATAAGTCAGTGTGACCTAACCACAAAAAGCAATACATGGAGAAGGAAATAAATAATGCAAATATACACACAGCAATTACTTCTCAGTTGGCATAATGTATAATATTTGCTTTCTTTTATTTTCTTATAATTTCTACTTAATTTTACTTTATGCCTTTTTTTTTACTTCCCAGGTTTTCTTTTTTTACAATAGAATTGTATTTTATAATAAGAAAAAAATTGTTTTTCTAATATTCTGCTCATCAAAAACTGACACTGCATTCTCGAATTTTCCGCAGAGGGTGACTTCTTCACTTACACAAGCTCAGGGTACAGAGCTAAGCAAGGACACAGGGTTTCTGTTCACCAAAGCAAGGCTGCCATGTGGTTGGGCCTCAATGAGGCCTAGAGTTCATGAGTGTGACAGTGCCGAATTCTGGAAAATTTTGACCAGTTAAAAAATTCAATTTGGAGAGATTGCGTTATTTCAAATTGTTCTCTTTGTGGGGCTGTACAGTTCAAATTCACATCAAATGAAATGATAATGAAAAAAATCCAGGTCAAGGATAATTGAATTCCTAAACAACAAATCATAACTGCTAAAAAACCGTTTCAGGGTTCCCTGGTGGCCTCGTGGATAAGAATCTGGCATTGCCCCTGTTGAGACTCGGGTTGCTGTTGTGCCTCAGGTTCCATCCCTGTCCTGGAAACTGTCCCATATTTTGGTTGCGACACACAAAAAAACAAAACAAAACACAAAACAAAACAAAAAAACAGCTAGTTTCACCTGTCATATCAGATTTGTGACATCCAATGCAATAAAAATGTACTAAGCAGGCTCTATAAACAAACAGCATATTTATTGACATGTAAGAAGTAAGAAGTCCCTGATCCAGCAATCCCACTCCTGGGCATCTATCCAGAGGAAAGCATAACTCAAAAAGACACATGTACTCCAGTGTTCATGGCAGCACTCTATGCAATAGCCAGGTCATGGAAACAACCTAAATGCCCATCAACAAAGGAGTGGATAGGGAAGATCTGGTACATACACACAATGGAATATTACTCACCCATTAAAAGGAATGAAATACCAACATTTATAGCAACATTGATGGACCTAGAAATTATTATGCGAAGTGAAACCAGTCAGACAATTAGACAGCAACACCCAATGCTACCGCTTACATGTGGAAACTAAGAAGGCACAATGAACTTCTTTGCAGAACAGAAAATGACTCACAGACTTTGGAAAACCTTGTTTTTTCAAATAAGGCCATCTGGGGGGCGGGGGGATGCACTGTGGGTTTGGGACACAAAATCTATCAAATTGACTTGTGATGATTTTTGTACACCTATAATTGAAATAAAATTCATTAAGTTATAAAAAAAAAAAGAAGTGCAACTTTCCTTATAGGAACTGCATCGAAAGAGACACAAGAGTAGCCATAAAGTCTGGAAACAGGTGAATACACATAATGCCGTTAAGGACATTTTCAAAGTGTAAAATACACATATGGACACACACAGACAAACACACACAGACACACAGGCACAGACGCAGAAACACACACACACACGCTTCCAGACTTCCTGTAGAATAGAAATGACATGTCACATACCTGGAACCCTGTTAAGCGTCACCCAGAAGTGTTCATCGGGAGAGTAGGTGTCCCTCGACCACTCAAGGAAATCGAGAGCCCTCCGGTCGTGAAGAACGAAGTCTGCAAATTCTCTCGTGAGGGCCACGTAGGCGGAGCCGAAGTAAACGGTGAGATTGTGCGGAGGGGGCGTTTTTCTCATCCAAGTCCAGAGCATGAAGGAGAAGAAGCGGAAGCGCTGCTCCAAGTGCACGTATTTGGTCCTTCTGATGATATGAGGAGGGGGCAGCACCCCCGGGGTGATGTTTTTCCCTTTCAGGCCTTTCAGGTACCGAACGATCTCCCTGTTTGTCTTCAGGGGGAAGTCCTGCCCGCAGGTGTTGAGCGCGTACCTCCACGGGACCTCCGAGGCCAGAAGGTCGTCCAGGCAGTTCAGGTCCGCCTGGAGCCGGGAGATCCCGCCGTAGACCACCGGCTCCGTCTTGGAGGCCAGGAAGGCATTGGGGAAGCAGCTCGCGAGCTGATTCACTGCCTCTTTAAATTCAGTGGTCGCTTTCTCGTCCACGTGAACGCAGTAGACGTTCTGAGGCATGTAAAGGGCCCTGAAGAGCCTCTCGAATGTCTCAAAGTCTTTGTGAACGACCATGACGTAGGCCAGAGGGAACTCGGCTTCTTCTTCGGACAGAGGTTTCAGTATGTAGTGGTTCTGGATCGCGTATTGTTGGCAGGGTGCGTTTCTCAGCCGTGTCGTCGGCGTGTTCCCACCTGACCATCTCTCTTCTGCGATGACCACGTCACAGATTTTCCCAAGCGCCGAAGAGTT
Organism: Catagonus wagneri; assembly: GCA_004024745.2. Lineage (NCBI taxonomy): Eukaryota > Metazoa > Chordata > Mammalia > Artiodactyla > Tayassuidae > Catagonus > Catagonus wagneri. The sequence goes on from PVHT021183524.1 coordinate 27,894,739, forward strand.
TGAGATTTTCTCCCCTGGCAGGTATTTCGGCAGGACTAAACTGTTGGTATACAGGAACAGAAGAGCGACAGAGAGCGCCACGAGCGCCACAACGAGCTCGAAGCCTTTCAGCTTCATTTCTCCCACTGTCTCTTCTGTGGGTGTCACTTGCTGGGGCGTCTGGTCTCCTTTCTCACGTTGAGCCAGAAGAGAAATCCTGCCACACGCTTAAGCGACAGGGGTCAACCGCGAGCCCGAAGTTCTCCTACAGTGAAGGCGTTGTGCGGATCTGAGAACATGAGTCACTCCGGCCGATGGAGCCCGAGCGGAGACAGTTGGGTACCTTGGTCCAGGTCAACCTCAAGGTAAGGTCCTGACAGACAGGTCACAGCTGCCGACCCAGCGTGGTGCCCCATGGGGAGGAGGCGGAGCAGGTGTCGGTCTCACAGCCCTTTAGCCCAGAGAAGGATGTGTCACCATCATCGACGCCACCTTTGGCCACAAGAGATGATGTATTTCTTCGATTTTGCGCAGCTCAGTTGTTGTGAGATGGGTCACCACTGGCACGGACTGGTGTTGGCTCCGAGAGCACCCAGACTTGCTTAAATGTCTCTTTTGCCTAAAGATAAAAATAGAGCCTTCATAGAGGGGCAAGATTGGAAGGGATTTTGCAGATCATTGGGACCTACTCGCAGAAGTCACAGACGGAGCACCCTGAAAGTCAGCTGTCACAGCTGGCCGCCACAGTCTTGGCTCCGTTTTCTCCCTGACAAGCTGGGAGGTGAGCGCTGGCGCGATGCCCATTTTGCACAAGAGGAAACTGAAGCCCACGTGGGCGCTGACTTGCCTGAGGGTCAGTAATGAGTTCACGGTAGCATCTGAACCTAACAGGGCTCCTACCTGGAATATTCTCTGTACCCACCTTTTCTTGATGGGTTCCTCCCATCCATCAGACCCCCCCGTGTGGCACCCCTTCCCTGCCGCCCAAGTCTGGGTCAGGAGCCCTTCTACCTGTTCTTTTTGTTGTTTGTTTTTAGGCTGCACTGCGGCATATGGAAGTTCCCACCCTAAGGGTCCCACAGCCACAGCAACGCCAGATCCGAGCTGCGTCCACGACCTACACCACAGCTCACAGCAACACCGGATCCTTAACCCACTGGTCGAGGCCAGGGATCGAACTTGCAACCTCATGGTTCCTAGTGGGATTCGTTTCCACTGCACCATAACAGGAACTCCAGAAAGTACTTTTAAATATGCTAGCTGTTATTCTTAACTGCACATGGTTACTTTTAGAGCCTCACTTGCACGGCTAGTCAGTTGGAAACTCGGAGCCCTGCACTTTGCCTGACTCTGCTGTGGCCCAAACTTTGACAAAATGTGGTGCTGCCACACAGTGGTCCTGTACGGCATTGCTTGACGTGGTTGAAAATCTTGCGGATGGCAGAGAGGGAGAATTTTTGTCCTATTACAGCATTTTATTCCCCACTAGACTGCATTCCGCTTGGAGAGAAGAACACGTTTTCAAAGACCTAAGGAGGGGCGCTTAACGTGGCGTTTGAGTGGCGCTGAAATACCTGCCTCTCCCGAGGTCTCGGCCCCACCAGCTGGCCACGATCTCTTTTAAGATGTCTCATAAGGAAGCGAATTGTTTAGTGAGTTATTCAAAATAAGCACTGAGCATCTCCACGATGAAGTCTGTGGCTGATCTCCCCCACCCCACTTCTCCTCCATCACCTCCACCCCGTCCTTCAGTATTTGACATTTATGGCATGTCTATCAAATCAGAATGTGAGAGAAGCTTTAAATCAGGGGCACTAATGGCACAGGAAAATTTAACACAGAATCCTCTTCTGGCCCCTTAATCCCAGGATCTGCGACCTGGAAAATTCAAATTCTACCCCTAATCACTCTCAGACTTGCTAAAGCGTTTATAAAAATTATGGTGGCATGCAAGTATATGACCTGAAACTCGTCATCTTAACCATCCTGAAATGTACAGTACGGCAGTCATACATGGAGGCATGTGGTCAACAGAGCGCTTGAACTTTCTCGTCTTGCGTTATTAAAATTCTCCACCCACTGAACCACAACGCCCGTGTGCCCCCTACCCCAGCCCCGGGGACCACGCTCTTTTTCTTCCTACGGAGTTTGACTCCTTGAGATTCCTCGTACAAGTGCAATGAGGCGGTTTCTGTCTTTCTGCGGCTGACTTCTTTCACTCAACAGGGTGCTGCTTGCACTGAGCCGAGGGCCCAGGGCTGGCTAACTCTTGCAGGAAATCTATTTGCTAAACAATGAAAATACCAGTTTGGGTTTGTAGACGGAGCCTCACAGCTGTTCCTTCTGTTATCATTTAAAGCTGGGGTGCTGACATTCGGCCCCAGCCTTTGCTGTGGGCGTTGCCTGTGCAGTGCAGGAAGTTTAGCAGCCTGCCCGGCCTCTACTCATCAGATGCCAGCAGCATACCTTTCCCCAGGCAGGGACAACTGAAATCGCCACCAGACTTTGCCAAATGTCCCCTGGGGGCCAACCTGATTTCTAAAAGCAGTAAAATGAAGCTAATGCCATATACTCTATAAGGTTTGTTTAATAACTAGTAATTAATGTATGAATTAACTTCTGGCACCTCACAGGCGCTTAACAAATGAGTTATTGCTTGTTAATAATACTATATGAAGGATATGAAGTCGATTAAACAGAGACTGATCATGACTCATTCACGGGGTCTTGGAAAGTCGGGGGTCACTAGCTGCCTAGTGTAACATTTTTATTCCAAATCTGGTTCCACCTCCAGCTTGCTGAATGAAATCACTGAGCCAGTCTCTCGGGGTGTCAAGTTCATCCACTGCGGAGGAGAAGTCAATAAACCTGCCCTGTGGACCTTCCAGGGTTATAACGAGATAAAAATCATATAATAAAAAGAAAGGTGCTTTGAAAGTATGAACGCGTTACAACTGCAAGTCATTGTTATTATCATACACATCTTTTTGGTAATATTTCTAATGAATTATAATGCATATGTCATACATTTAAAATGTATACTTCTGTGGTTTTTACTGTATTCACTAGATTTTATTATAACCCCAGAAAACCATGTACCCATTAGCAGTCACTGCCTTAACCCTCCCCCCTGCCCAGACCCGGACAACCACTAATCTAGTTTCCAATTCTATACGTTTTCCTGTACATTCTGTACACACAGAATATGAAATAAATTTTAATAAGTATAATCTGATAATCATTCATGCCAAAATATTTAGTTCTATTTGTTGAACACTTTCTCTATATCAGGGACTGAGCTTAGGAAAGAGAAGTGAAAGATTTGTTTTTTGCCACATAAATACACAGACTCTCTCTCTCTCTCTCTCTCTCTCTCTCTCTCTGTCTCTGTCTCTGTCTCTGTCTCTCACATACACAGAAAAGACTGGAAAGTACACATCAGAATGTTAACTGTGGTTATCTCTGTGTTGCAAGATTATGAATTATTTTTGTGACTTTCCCGCCACCAGAGTATGCACTGCTTTTATTCATGGGAAAAATATTTCGTTTAGTCTCATTTTTCGAGCCGCAAATCCTGGAATTCAGAAATGTCCAAGTGGAAGCCACACGTGGGCATCTTGAGGAAGGACAGAGTTTCAAAGTGACGGTAGATATGAAGTTGCTAAGAGACCTACCGACTTCTGAGCAGCCGATGTTCATGAAAAGAAAAGGAAATGGCATCTTATATTTGTATGGGGTTCTTTTCTGGGTCCCGGATAATTTGATTCAGTTTAATGAAATTAAGAGATTAGTCAGGAAGAAGTTAAACACTGTGCTGTCAATACAGCCTTTCCAGAGCCAGGAGAGACCGGAGGGGGAAGAAGCCATCATTTCCTCCGGGATGCCCACTTGATGTCCTTCTCCTGGGTCCCGAGCAAGGAATTACACGGCCCTCACCGCACTGAATATCCGGCTGGGGCCAGATGCTTATAAAGTGGACTCATAAGTAGATTAATTAAAACAGGACTCCAGACTGATGTTTTGCTTCATTTTGTTCCACTGTCATAAATTTCAAGTTTTTCTTTTTTTTTTAAATTTTATGGCCGCACCAGCAGCATATGGAAGTTCCCGGGCCAGGGATGGAATCTGAGCCACAGCTGCCACCTGCTCTAAAGCTGCAGAAACACCAGATCTTTTAATCCACTGCACCAGGCCAGGGATTGAACCTGTGCTACCACAGAGACAAGCCAGATCGTTAGCCCACTGTGCCACAGTGGGAACGCCTTAGATTTCAAGTGGGTTTTTTTTTGCTTTTTAGGGGTGCACCCGTGGCATATGGAAGTTCCCTGGCTAAGGGGCAAATCGGAGCTGCAGCTGCCAACTTACACCACAGTGCACAGCAATGCCGGATCCTTAACCCACTGAGTGAGGCCAGGGATGGAACCCACATCCTCATGGATACTAGTCGGGTTCGTTAACCACCACTGAGCCACCAGGAACTCCTAAATTTCAAGTTTTATTTTTTTATTTTTATTTATTTACTAATTTTTTTCTTTTGTCATTTTAGGGCCGCACCGGCAGCATATGGAGGTTCCCAGGCTAGGGGCTGAATCGGAGCTGTAGCCGCCGGCCTACACCACAGCCACAGCCACACGGGATCCGAGCCACGTATGCGACGTACACCACAGCTCACGGCAACGCCAGATCCTTAACCCACTGAGCAAGGCCAGGGATTGAACCTGTAACCTCATGGTTCCTAGTCGGATTCATTGACCGCTGCGCCACGACGGGGAACTCCAGAATTTCAAGTTTTAATGTCTATTGGTTATTGATCAACTTTTATTATGGAAACCTGAGAAACGCTAATCTCTCCCTCCCCAAAGATGGGCGATTATAATTAGCTCATTAAAGACTCTTAGACGCCATCAGTAAAGAAACCCATTTGGCTTCCTTTAATCTGGTATTGTCTAAACTCATTTTTGTGGCACTTTTTTTCTGTATTATGGCCATAAACACATACCATTTACATGGACAATTCACTGCCATCACGTACACCCACAGTGTTGTGTAACCATCAGCACTATTTCCAGAACTTTGTCATCATCCCAAACAGAAATTCTGTATCCATTAAACAATTTCTCCTCGCTCTCTCCTCCTCCTAACCTCTATTCTACTTTCTGTCCCTCTGAATGTTCTTTTTTATTTTCCTTTTATGGTCACACCCGCAGCACATTGCAGTCCCCAGCCTAGGGGTCGAATCGAAGCTGCAGCTGCTGGCCTGCGCCACAGTCACAGTAACTCGAGATC
>PVHT021183524.1:27901003-27929446 GCA_004024745.2 Catagonus wagneri
ATGCCTGGCTGTCTGCTGCCTCTTGAACCCTGGCTCCCTCACTCTCTCTCCCGGAATCACAATCGGCGGCTTGGGAAAGAAGCGGTACCAAATGTTCTTAAAGGCCTATCAGGCCTCTTTCCTCTTGTCTTTGTTTCTGGACTCATTTATTTGCCATAAACGTCAGGTCGAAACATTGAGACACTGAGATGATGGAGAGCGAAGGGGCTGAGCCTGGCTCCGAACCCTCAGCAGAGCCTCTGCGGGGCTGCAGGCTCCGGAGGGGCCACGCTGACCTCTGCCTGGAATCGTCGGGCAGTCAGAGGGCAGTGCCCATCGTTGTAAAGAGGGCAAAAATGTGGCATCAGGGATTACAGCTCCCTCTGTGCCTAGTGAGTGCCTGGCAAGGAAGTCTGTGAAGCATCACAGTTACCCGATCACAGCAGGAAACTAGAGACGCTGCATGTGATTTGGACTCCCTGAGGACAGACTCCCAACCTGTCATTTCGTTTGGGTCTTGCTCGAGTCATCTTGAGAGCAAAGTAACGGACGCATCACCCCCTGCAGGGTGAATTAGGAACAAGCCCTTCCACTTGGCTTTGGTGATGACAGGGAGAGGGCTCACGGAGAGCGTGTACCCGCTACATGGGCTGTTATTTTTTATTTTGTTTTGTCTTTTTGCCTCTTTTAGGGCCGCACCTGTGGCATATGGAGGTTCCCAGGCTAGGCGGTCAAATTGGAGCTACAGCCGCCGGCCTACACCACAGCCACAAGCCACAGTAACGGGATCCGAGCTGGGTCTGCAACCTACACCACAGCTCACAGCAACGCCGGATCCTTAACCCACTGAGCAAGGCCAGGGATCGAACCCGAGTCCTCATGGATACTAGTCCAGTCCGTCAACCGCTGAGCCACGATGGGAACTCACTGTTTTAAAGACGGAGTTTCTGGCTTGCTGAATAACACTGGCTACCTCAGAGGGCGCTGGCAGGGTGTAAATTTGAGGAAGTAATGGAAACCCGGCTCCTGGGACCTCTAAGCGCTCACTAAGTGTCTCTGATTCTCCTTTGCCTGCTGCTGGGAAGACAACAGAAGGAAAAGCAGAGGGATTTTCTCTTTTGTTAAAATCAAAAAAAAAAAAAAGTTCACAGTCTTGCTTTTTACAGAAATCCACCTCATCAAACACAGATATCAGAAACAATGACGGGCCAAACCCAGAGAAATCAATGTTTAACTAGTAAGGAATCTGGAATGAGAATTCTGAACCCACACAGGGTGAATTAAGAAAGCGTTGCGACACGAAAGGGGAAGTGTGGGCTGGCAGATAAACAGAGCACCCGCAGCGCAGGTTTCAGCAACATCTGGAGACTCAGCAGCAAGCACGAGATGCACCGATTACTCACAAGTTCAGAAAGAGCCTTAAGGGAGCACAGAGGAAGACGCTCCCTGTGGCCGGCTCTGCCATTTGGTATCCTCCGTGCTTAACGGAAGGAAGGAAGGAAAAAGAAAGCTTCCGTGATAGAAAGCTGCCAGCCCCTGGGGTCAGAGCTTGCCTGGGAAGAAGTATGTACAAGGCACAGACCCCTTGAGGAAATCGGTGAAGGAGTTCCCTGGCGGCTCAGAGGGTTAAGGACCTGGCATTGTCACTGCTGTGGCTCTGGTGACTGCTGTGGCATGGTTTTGATCCCTGGCCTGGGAACTTTCACATGCTGAGGGTACTGCCAAAAAAAAAAAAAAAAGGAAAATAAAGAAAGAAAAAAGAAAAAGATAAAAGAAAGAAGGAAAGAAAAAAGAAAAAGAAAAAAAGAAATCGGTCAAATCTGTGAGCCCTCTCTTGAAAAACACACAAACTGAGACAAGTTTGGGGATTCTTGGATTCCTCAGAGTCCATTCCTAGAGACTCGGGTTGAGGACCCCGCCCTTATTCACACAGCCAAAAAGAAATGAGAATTATATGATGGGACAGCTCTCTTTGGGCCACCATGCTGCAGTACATAAATATATCAAATCATCCTTTTGTGCACCTTAAATGTACACAAGGTCACGTGCCGGATACATTTCAGTTTTTCAAAAAAGGACCCTCTGCTTGACAGTGATTTTAACATCCATTGCTCAGATCCTACATCTTTTTTTTTTTTAAATAAAATAAAGGACAGCAAACAGATAAACATCGGACCCTCTTCCTTGAGAGGATGTTTAACTAGTAAGGAATCTGGAATGAGAATTCTGAACCCACACAGGGGTGAATTAAGAAATCGTGAGATGGGAAAACACCGTCCCTGCTTTGCCCCAAATCCGAACAGAGTGAAGTGTGTGGTGGGCACAAAAGCTGCCTTACCCTTGACAGCAACGATTCCTCTTTAGACTCCGAGGGTGTTTTCTCCGTGAAGGGGATTGCTGTGTGCCCCCCGCCCCGGGCGGCGCGGGCCACCAGGGTCCTGCAGGCGGAAAGGCCGGTGAGGATGGGAAGTCGCCTCGAGACCTCGGAGGCCCAGGCTTTGAAGCGGGTCATGATCTCCAAGTGAACGGGGGAGCAGAGCAGGCTCTGCTCTCACCTCCTACAAAAGCTTGAAAGGCGTGTTGAAATAACGTAGTTACAACTACCACTCTGAACATGCTGGAAACCACTGAAACTCCTGAACCTCGCCGTAAACAAATTTAGCACACGTGCAAAAACGCAGCCACTAAGAGACGGCTTCATCATTACCTTCACCTGATTTTTCTCATTAAACTAAGTCACCCTCCCTGATGAAAGGCACGTGAGCTAAAGCCTAGGCGCCTTCGTTCTGCGGCACAGTGTCTCCCCCGACCCCACTGCGGTTTCTAAATGTAAAGATTCTTTTGTGTTTTATTGTACTGCGCCGTCCCTCTTCCAGGATTCCCCGCTTCCCTGCAGCGCTGGACGCAGCATGAACAGATATAAGATATAGTGTGTGTGTCTAGGATCCGACTGAAACTTCCCGGGCTGGATTCAGATCCAACAAGGAAGGACTCCAGGGAGGGTACTTTTTTCTTTCTTTCTTTCTATATTCTTTTTTCTCATTATGTTCCATCATGTTCTATCACAAGTGATTGGATATAGTTCCCTGTGCTATACAGCAGGACCTCATTGCCTACCCATTCTAAATGCAATAGTTTGGCATTGCTGTGGCTGTGGTGTAGGCCGGCGGCTACAGCTCCTGTTAGACCCCTAGCCTGGGAACCTCCATATGCCGCAGGTGCGGCCCTAGATAAGACAAAGAGACAAAAAAATATATATATGTAACAACACAGAGTGATGAGTAGCACTTCCTTCCCAGCCTGAACTCATTCCTCCTCCAGACTTTTTTTTTTTTTTTGCCACGCCCATGGCATGCAGAAGTTCCCAGGCCTGGTACTGAATCTGCACCACAGCAGTGACAATGCCAGTCCTTAACCCACTGAGCCACCAGGGAACTCCATTCCCAAACTTCTTTTACCTAATGAAATCGACAGAGGAAATGGACACTCAAGCACTCAACAGCAAGAACAGCAGACACAGAAGAAATGATTAAGGTAACATTGATGGATGTCTTATCCATTCAAATAAACACAGATTTAATACAGCAGCTAGAATCTCTGGTTCCTCCTTTTTTTTTTTTTGGCTCTTTAGGGCCACACCCGCAGCATAAGGAGGTTCCCAGGCTAGGGGTCGAATCGGAGCTACGGCTGCTGGCCTACACCACAGCCACAGCAATGCAGGATCCGAGTTGCGTCTGGAATCAACATCACAGTTCACGGCAACGCCGGATCCTTAACCCACTGAGCGGGACCAGGGATCGAACCCGCGTCCTCACGGATACCAGTCAGGCTGGCTTCCGCTGGGCCACCATGGGAACTTCAATCTCGGCATCTTTAAAGTGAGGGTCAGACCTAGTGCTACTGTGTTAAGGATGGTTTGTGACGTGTGTACACAGTAGGCGCTCCATGGAAGGCAGCTCATTATCCCAGCCAGCGCCCAGTGCAGGAAGCCGGAGGGAACAGAGCGGTGGGACCCAGCCCGGGGCTTTCCCCCAGTATGCTGGCTTTCTGGTCTGTTTGTCACGCCTGGGAGTTGGTCACACCTTGGAGAACTGTCACCAGCCCTTTGAATCCCTTATTACGTGATTCATTGGCTGACGCCCCTGGGGTTCACCTAGGCCTGCCAAGGCCCTGGTTGAAAAACCAGTCTGAGCCGGCTGATGGATTCAGGGGAGAAAGACATTGCTGCATAGAGCTGACATGTCCCAGAGGCACTAAGACACTCAAAAAACTCACAACGTGGAAAAAAAGAGTTTTCTTATACCTTGCTGAATAAAATGCAAAATGTAACACCCTTTTGGGGTTGTTCTGGCAACACCAAATTAATAAAAATACAAATACTCTTTTACCCCAAAGTCCAGTACCGAGGGCCACATCCTCTACTGAGCTGGTTTTACTCACATGCTTCTGACACCAAAATGTGTAGCTTTTTCCTCATATCAACCAGTTCTTGATTTTTTTTTCTTTTTTAGGGCCGCACCTGTGGCATATGGAAGTTCCCGGGCTAGGGTTCGATTCAGAGTTGCAGCTGCAGTCCTACGCTACAGCCACAGCAATGCCAGATCTGAACTGCATCTGCAATCTATGCTGCAGCTTGCAGCAAAGCCGGATCCCTAATCCACTGGGTGAGGCCAGGGATCGAACCCACACCCTCATGGACATTATGGCAGGTTCTTTACCCACTGAGCCACAACAGGAACCGCTATAGCACACTATTCTATGGTCTATTGACCATGATATGTATAGCAAATGACTATACATATCAGAGTATTGACATTTGATGTAGCATTATATCTGTAGAACAGATATAAATAATGGTACTTACACAGTTATGCTGAACATATGGAAAAGCCAGGGTAGGGTAGGGGTAGGTTTAAAGAAACAACCAATTTGTCCTCGAAAGCCTTTAGTTTCTATTCTGATACTAACTTAAGCATTCTTTTCCCTCCGTGATCTACTGCTCTTTGTACCTTATGATGAGCTCGTGCAGAACTGTTTAGCGAAGAAACCAGTTGCTGGTGGACTAGCCTCAGCTCTTTCCCAGGCAGTCATTTTCTTTCCTTTTTTTTTCTTTTTCTTTTTCAGGCTGCATCCGCAGCGTACGGAAATCCCCAGGCGAGGAGGGGTCAAATCAGAGCTGCAGCTGCCCGCCTATGCCACAGCCACAGCGATGCCAGACCTACAACCAGACACTGCTTGCAGCGACACCAGATCCTTAACCCACTGAGTGAAGCCAGGGATGGAACCCACATCCTCGTGGATACTAGTCAGGTTCTTAAGCCTCTGAGCCACAACGGGAGCTCCCCAGGCAGTCATTTCTCCATGGATGCTACTGCCTGGGGAGGCTTTAACTCAGTCCCCCGATACATTTGATTATCAATATCAGCATAATCCTAAGACAGATGCACAGGAGGTAGCTGAATCTTTGCAAAACCACCAGAATGACACACGTGGCAGTGCAGTCATGATGAAGTTCTAGGTCATGACAGCACCAATCAATAAGAATTACAGAGGTGTTTGCTTTGCCTTCCCAGCAGAATCTGCCCTTGACCATAAATCTAGATGTTATTTTTATTTTTTCTTTTTGCCTTTTCTAGGGCCACACCTGCGGCATATGGACCCCAGGCTAGGGGTCTAAAGAGAGCTGTAGCCGCCGGCCTACACCACAGCCACAGCAATGCGGGATCCGAGCCGCGTCTGCAACCTACACCACAGCTCACGGCAACACCGGATCCTTAACCCACTGAGCAAGGCCAGGGATCGAACCCACAACGCCATGGTTCCTAGTCAGATTCGTGAACCACTGAGCCACAACGGGAACTTCCCATAAATCCAGGCGTTATTAAGGACAGGCATCATTGCAGCTGGCCATGATTTGGTTGTTTGGGGGTTAATTCTAGTTAATTGGGAGAAAAGTCAGCCCCCCATCACCTCTCACAGGCTTGTGCTGAGACTACTTTCCATTCTGTGCTGTTATAAAGTAGAGCTGCTTCCCTCATAAGGGGAGGATAATAGTATTTTGAATACTTGGTATTTATTTATTTATTTGTTTTCAGGGCCACAGTGCAGCATAGGGAAATTCCCAGGGTAGGGGTCGAATTGGACCTGCAGCTGCCGGCCTCCACCACAGCCACAGAGACGCGGGATCTGAGCTGCATCTGCAGCCCACACAGCCGCTCACAGCAATGTTGGATCCTTAACCCACTGAGCGAGGCCAGGAATCGAACCCGCGTCCTCATGGATACTAGTCAGGTTTGATACCACTGAGCCCCAGTGAGAATGTCAAATACTTGGAATTTAAAATAGTTCCTATCTTTACTAACTGTGCCACAGGACATATTTGATTTTGACCTACTCTAGCAGTCATAGCGTATCCGTGTAAGCTGCAAGTGGCCCCCAAAATCTTCCATAAATTTGGAGAACCACAGGCTCCCAGAGGTGTGCCCCTGGGATTGAGGGCCATTGCCACTGCTGTTGCCCCTGGCTGCTTCAGTCTCCATTTGTATTTAAAATAGCCAAGAGGAGTTCCCATCATAGTGCAGCGGAAACAAATCCAACTAGGAACCATGAGGTTGCAGGTTCGATCCCTGGACTCTGTCAGTGGTTAAGGATCCGGCGTTGCCATGAGCTGTGGTGTAGGTTGCAGACGCAGCTTGGATCTGGCATTACTGGGGCTCTGGGGTAGGCTGGCAGCTGTAGCTTCAATTAGACCCCTAGCCTGGGAACCTCCATATGCCGTGGGTGCAGCCCTAAAATGGCAAAAAAAAAAAAGTAAAAAAATTGGAGTCAAAACTGGAATGACTGTTAATGACTAAATGGACTCTAGTAACGTCCACTTTATCATTAACTAGAGTCCATTTAGTCATTAACCATCCGTCTAGGTCATCAACACATCTCATGACCAGAACGGCTTCCAGAGTGATGCCGGTTCAGGTTCTCAGGCTGGCTTAGACCTTGTCAGCTTCCAGAAGCTGAGCTGGTCCTGGCAAACACAGCTTTACAAGGTATAACTGTGCTAAGAGATAATATTAATCCCTTGTTCTGAGCCTCTTTTGAAGTACTTACGTAGAGTTGAATCTCCCTCATTGCATAACCCCCTCTACTCTCAGCTATTATTTCTCCTTCTCTCCATTTAGCTTTGTTTTTGTTTTTGTTTTTGTTTTGCTTTTTAGGGCTTTACCCGCGGCATATGGAAGTTCCCAGGCTAGGGGTGGAATTGGAGCGGCAGCTGCCGGCCTACGCCACAGCCACCGCAATGTGGGATCGGAGCTGCGTCTGCGACCTACACCTCAGCTCACAACAACAGCAGATCGCTGACCCACTGAGCGGGGCCAGGGATTGAACCTGCGTCCTCATGGATACTAGTCAGGTTCATTACTGCTGAGCCACGACAGGAACTCTGCCCCCCACCCCACCCCCGCCCGCTCTGTTTTGACAACAAATGTTTCAACTATCTGTTCGGATCCCGTGTTAAACCGTCTCTCTAACAAGGATATGCAACATGACTGTCCCTTTGAGGATGGATGCTATTGGACATTGCGGGCTGTAAAGGACGTCCCTTGTCTGAAACAATGTAAGCTGGCAGCCCAAACTGGTACAGTTTCTTCTGTCCCAGTCCTTCAACAGAATCTTGAGGAGTTCCCGTTGTGGCTTAGCGGTAACGAACCCAACGAATATCCGTGAGGATGCGGGTTTGATCCCTGGCCTCTCTCAGCATGTTAAGTATCCAGTTTTGCTGTGGGTCGCAGAAGTGGCTCGGATCCGCAGCTACAGCTCCGATTGGACCCCTACTCTGGGAACTTCCATATGCTGCAGGTGTGGCCCTAAAAAGCAAAAAAAAGGAAGAATCCTGAGCATTTGTGTCTACCGCTGTGTGCAAAGCCCACACCAGACTAAGAATCCAGCCCTGTTAGGATTTTTATAGCTCCCTGGGGCTACGGACACTGGTCCAGGGTCATCACCTGCCAGCTCTGAGCAGGGCTTTCTCCCCAGGGAATTTTCCCCATTGCATCTGCAGTCTCTGTCTGCAAACAGACAGAACGGTTCCAGTTATCGTTTTGTGCCTTGGAGGGTGTCTGACTATAGCTCATCTCTGCATTCCTGCAGCCACGGCGCCTGTGTGTCCACTCACTTCGTGGAGCCAGGCGTCCACCTCAAGGGAGCAGCCCAAGAAGTCGTGAACTTGGGGTTCCCAATCCCCTCCCTGACCTGAAGGGGCTTTTTTTCTGATGAGCATCGTCATGTCCTACTTAAAATGTGCCCCTTAGAAAGATGTCCCCAAGAAGGCGGCATAGGAGACCCCAGCCTCTGGCCCCACCCCTTGCAAAGGTCTGTAATTAAACAGCTCTCCGTGAACAAAAGCAGAGAGCTCTGGAAAGTTCATACTTAGGAAGTTTCAGCAACAGAGGAGAACAACAAACCCAGGAATCACTGCACAATAAACCCGAGAATAATTCAGCGGGCCTAATTTTGCCGGCACCATCCCACCCCCCGAGCTGGCGTGACTCAGCACCGAGTGGGAACTCACCAGCTAGAAAGAGCTCCCCCGGCCCGGAAAGGAAGAGCGGGGCCTGAGAGTCCAGCTTCTGCAGCCTTTGGGCCGCCACCGTGCTTCCCAGGGACCTAGGGTACAGAAAAAAATTCCGGCAGCTTTAGCCACCGAAGAAGGAACCAATGACCAGCCGAGCTGCCTCTCTCTGGGCCCCCTGCGGATTATCCCTGGTCCCAGCCCCCCAGGTATTCGTGTTTGCTGACGCCAGCCACCTGAGTTCCCTCTGCGGTTCCCCCACCCCGGAGTCCGGGAACCACCCTGGCAGCCGGCCCAGGCCTCCACCGCCGACTACCCCCCACCACGTGCGGGCTCGGCTCGCGCCTCCAGCGGTGCACTTGCACGCCGCCAGCCAGACACCTGTCACCAGCTGCCAGGGCATGTTTCTGCCTCGGGGGGACCTCGTCGACACAGGCTAGCACCCCTGAGAGCCAGGGTCCCCGGAGCTGCGTGTGGATCCAAATGAGACCCTGTCTTCTGCGTCTGTCCCGTATCTGCTGGGATCCTATAAAACTAGACCCTCCAGCTGAGCGCCTGCGTGCCTCCAGCCCCGGCCCCGTTCCTGTCCTCCGCTGCCGGGCACCCATATCGGGACCCAGCCGGGCCCCGTCCCCACAGTTCCCAGTGCGCCCACATGTGGTCCTGGCCCTTGCTGCTTGCCCCGGCTTCCACCACCACGTGTGTGTCTGCAACTGGCCCCTGCAGCTACTCAGGGCCTGCGCCTGGGCCCCGCAATTGAGGGTATGCGCGTTACCAGCTCCAGCCGCCATCACCGCCTGCCCTGGTTCCTAGCCACCGGACCCGAAGGGACCACTGAGGACCCCGACGGCCACTGCAACAACTGTGATTCCCCGAAAGCACTTGCCAAGTGTCACACAGTAGTCAACGCTGGGGACCCCAGCAGCCTAAGCGGAGGGGACGGTAAACCCCTGACCCCCAGGCACCTGGGCCTCTGCGCTCGGCTCTCTGCGCCACTGACCTGCGGTCACAGTCCACGCCGGTGTATCCCCACCCACAGGTGAAAATCCTCCCGTACTGAAGCCACCCATGAAGTCTGAAAGAAGTGACAGATTCTTCAGACCTCCAGACGCCTCTGCAAGTCGGCAGGGATCTTGAAGAATCAGGGACACAAGCCTCCACCAGAGAAAGACGGGAAACCCCCAGACGCTGGCGCCAGCAATGGAAATGCAGGAGCTGCCCTACAAAGAACTCAAAATGATCGTCCAGGTGTTCCCATCACGGCTAAGTGGAAATGAATCTGACTAGTATCCATGAGGACACGGGTTCGATCCCTGGCCTCGCTCAGTGCGTTAAGGATCCCGCGTTGGTGTGAGCTGTGGTGTAGGCTGTAGACGCGGCTCAGATCTGGCATTGTTGTGGCTGTGGTGTAGGCCGGCAGCTGCAGCTCCGATTTGACCCCTAGCCTGGGAAGCTCCGTATGCCGAGGGTGCGGCCCCAAAAAGACAAAAACAAAACCAAACAAAGCAAAAAAAAAAAAAAAAAAGAAAATAATTGTCCAAGATGATCAGAGAGCTACAAGAGAACACAGATAAACAACTTAACAGTGTCAAGAAAATAATCTGGAGCAAAATGAGACTCTCAACTAGGAGAAAACATGGAAAAGAACCAGGTAGGTCATTTGCCCAGGAGTGGCCAAGCCAGCAGAGAAGGGAGACAAAAATTACCACTGTGTACAGAGCACCTGTTGTTGAGAAAGACTGAAGGACGAGCAGAGACGCTCTCCCGCAACTAAAGATGTGACGAAGGAGCCACAGGAGACAGGAAGGGAGGGCAGAGACACGTTAGAGTCAAAACCAAGGCTTACGGGACACTCACCACCACGGAGGTTCTCCACCTCAGACACCCCAGCCAGGGTCCCGCCCCAGGAAGGGTCTTCAGAACGTTTGGCTCTGAGGCCTATGGGGTTTACGTTCAGGAAAGTCAGAGGACTCTCAGAGCGTGCACGCAAGGTCTCCCACACTCCGAGACCTGGGGCAGAAGCAGTAATTTGAGAGAAACCTGGGTTAGACCCACCTGCTGATTTCAGAGAGGCAGGAAGCAACTGGAGCTTACCCTGGGGCCGTAGACTCTGCAGCAGCTATTTTGGGGGAAATCCTTCTCCCATGAGGATGTTGGTGGTGCTGGCAGATGCCATTTTGGACCCCTCCCTCTAGCTTCTTAGCAGAAGGACTGGCCCCACCAGTCAGGCTGTCGGCACTAGCCCTGGGGTGCCTCAGGCCAAGCAACGGGTCAGGCAGAGACCCAACCCCACCCACCAGCAGGCCTGCTGCCTTAAGATTCTCAGAACCCACAGCCACCCCAAGATGGGATTCTGTCCACCAGAGGGCCCAGGACCCCACCTGAAACAGGAGAAACCCGGCACTAGACCTGAGGCTGGCTTCACTCACCAGCGGGCAGACACCAGCCCCAGGATCCCTTGGCCCCGGCCCCACCCACCTGTGGGTGACACACAGACCCGTAGCCTCCAGGGCACAGAAGCCAGAGACCCCGGGAGCTGGCTCTGCCCACTAGTGGGCCAGCACTAATTCCAGGACCTGGCTTCACCCTGGTGGGTGGGAACAAGCCCCAGGATCACTTGATCTCTGACTACAACCCACCTATGGGCAGACAGCCTCAGGACCATCATAATCCCACAACTGGCCACGTCAGGACACAGCCCAGACACCAGAGGCCAGCACCAGCTCTGCAGCGCCAGGACCTAGCCCCACCCACCAGTGGGCTAGACCAGCTTTAAGACAACCCAGGCCTGCAGTGGTTAATGAACCCGATTAGGAAGCATGAGGATGCAGGTTCGATCCCAGGCCTCGCTCAGTGGGTGAAGGATCCAGCGTTGCCGTGAGCTGTGGTGTGGGTCACAGAAGCGGCTTGGATCCCACGTTGCTGTGGCTGTAGCGTAGGCCGACAGCTATAGCTCCGATCTGACCCCTAGCCTGGGAATCTCCACATGCTGCAGATGCGACCCTGAATGGCAACAAACAAACAAACAACCCCAAGAAACAAAAAACCTTTACAGCAACACTTCGACTAGTGTTTGATTTGTTTAAATAACTGGGTGCTATAACCCACCCGTGCTGACACATTAAATTAACCATCACATACATGAAGAAAAACACAGCAGGCTGTACAGAGATCACAGAGGCCTGGTCTGTCTGCACTGACGGAGTAGTAGGCATTATCTGTGTACACACATGTAAGGGAGTTAATTATATTTTCATGAAAAGAAAAGCGAAGAAGTTCTCCTTTTTTTCCATGAGAAACTTCTATGTCCCACCACCTGGTTTCCCTTATTTGGGTTGAGGCTTCATCTCGTCCTGGGAGGAACTGTTTAGAGAAAACCTTTGGCCGCAGGATCCACCAGAAAGCAAGCTGCCCCTGTGAGACCAAGGCGGTGATTGCTGGTGGGATTTGGGAGCGCTGTGCCCCTGCAGATTTAGCCCCTGCGCAGCCAGCATGCCCCAGTTTTGCCACGTTCTGCCATCCCCCAAAGCCCCTTCCCCGAGTCCCCGTGATGGGGCTGAGCTGTGGTTTAAAGCCTTCCCTCAAAAAGATGCGCAGGTCCTGGAGTTCCCGTCGTGGCTCAGTGGTTAACGAATCCGACTAAGAACCATGAGGTTGCGGGTTCGATCCCTGGCCTTGCTCAGTGGGTTAAGGATCCGGCGTTGCCGTGAGCTGTGGCGTAGGTTGCAGACGCGGCTCTGATCCCGCGTGGCTGTGGTTGTGGTGTAGGCCGGCGGCTACAGCTCCGATTAGACCCCTAGCCTGGGAACCTCCACATGCCACGGGTGCTGCGCTAAATAAGGCAAAAAGACAAAAACAAAACAAAAAAAGGTGCGCGGGTCCTAACAGATTTCTCTTGGAAATGTCAACCACGCAGGGAAAGCCCTTCCCAGCGGGTAGCGAGTCTAACCGGTAAGCTGGAGGCAGAGGGCAGCCGGCAGGTGTCCACGGAGGCGTGTGCAAGATGATGCGGAGTGAGGGAAGCCCGACGGCAGAAAGAGGAGCAGAGCCGCCCCGAGAGAAGTCTGGGGGGCCGCTCGCGGAGAGCTGCGTGGTTCGCACAGCGCCAGGCTGTGTCGCACTCCCAGGTCGGGGCGTGCGACACCGCGCTGTGCCCTCAGTTCGCCTCTTTACCCCAAACTCCCGACTGGCGCTTCCCTGTTCTTGCCCGGAAGGCCTCGCACAGCCCTGGAGCACCCTCAGGCCTTGGAGCAGGACCCGGCCATGGTCTGAGCGCCTGGGGGGCGGGGGCGGCCTTGTGTTTCCCAGTCACCGAGCAATTTACCTCCATCCAGGGGCCCCCAGGACAGGGGTGCACTCAAGTCTTGCACCTATTTATAGCTTCACCCCTTTCTCTCTCTCAGCAAAATGCTCAGCATGCAAGTGAAGGCAGAATGACTTTTTTTTCTTTTTTTTTCCTGCACCTACCGGCAAGCGGAAGTTCCCAGGCCAGGGATCGAACCCACGCTGCAGCAAAGACAACCCTGGCTCCTTAGCCACTGGGCCACCAGGGAGCTCCGGGGGCAGGATGATTTCAGCGGTGCTCTGCTCTAATTTGTGTGAGTCTTTTAATAATGAATTTCCTGTCTGCGGACACACCTTAACAACCGATTGTTGTGAACCAAACGCTTACACGATACCTTTGCATGGATCTACTCATTGTTTCAGTTGCTATGGTTACTGCAGTGGGAACGCCCAAAGACTGTTTTTAAATTCTTGTATTTTTGATCAAAATGAAATACTATCAATCCAGTATCAGAAAATTCTTTTTATTTATTTTTTGTCTTTTTAGGGCCACACTGCGGCATATGGAATTTCCCAGGCTAGGACTCTAATTGGAGCCACAGCTGCTGGCCTATGCCACAACCACAGCAATACCAAATCCGAGCTGCGTCTGCGACCTACACCACAGCTCATGGCAACGCCAGATCCTTGACCCAATGAGCGGGCCCAGGGATCCAACCTGTGGCCTCACAGATACCAGTCAGATTTGTTTCTGCTGAGCCATGATGGGAACTCCAGAAAATCCTTTTTAAAAATAAATTATTTTACTTTATGATGTATGCAGGAAAAAATTTTTACTTAAATTGAATCTACTTTTTAAATATATGTTTCTATAGAACTAGATTTCAATGACTCATAATTCTTATTAAAAAGAATTATTTATAAAGAATAAAAAAGAGGGAGTTCCCTGGTGGCTGAGTAGGATAAGGATCTGGCGTTGTCACTGCTGTGGCTCCGGTTACTGCTGTGGTGTGGTTTCGATCCCTGGCCCAGGAGTTTTTGTACGCCATGGGTACAGCCAAAAAAATTAAAAATTAAATTAAATTGAATAAGCACACTGCATCACATTCTCTATAATCTATAATTAAAGGTAAAACATTTGATAAAAAATAGACATGGAAAATAGAAGAACCATCAAAAGCAAAAAAGGAACAATTACCTTTAACGCTACACTGTGAGAACAGGTGTATCAGCTCAGATGTTCTAGAGAGGGTGCAGGTCCTCTGAACTAAATTCCACACTATTAGAGCTTTGGTGTCTGTCCTGCCTTTAGGGCCATTGGGTGAAATTCATCTCTGTTGCTGTCTGGTTTTTTGGAGGAAGGCACAGTCCCGGATTCTCTCAAGATCCCTACATGGAAATGACTACTAAAAATGGGAGTATTCTTAGTCTTTTGGGAAAGGAGGCAGCAGTCGCTGCCTTTTAATGCCCAGACTCAACATCCTGGAGTGATTTCTGAAGCGTCTCATCTCTGCCTTTCCACACCCTGGACAAGAAAAGAAACAGCAGTCGAGCCGCATCACAAGTGCCGTGTATTAGTCAGGAAAGGTGAAATTATGTCCAGGCCACTCTGTTTCAATTTAAAGAAGGCCAAGATGGGGAAAGGAAAAGAAAAGTAACTTTTCCTAACTCCCGACGAATTGCTAAGGAAATCACTTCAATCAGTTAATGTACTGGCCCTTCCATGAGTGAGAGACGTTATTTTGTTCCAGTTTTACAGCAAAGAAGCCAGGGCTTGTAGCACGAGACACCCAACTGGTAAAGGCAGAATCCTGGATCCCAGCTCCAGCGTGCAAAGCGGGCAATTAGGGAGGATAGCAATGGGATGATTAAGAAAAATTGCGTCGAGAAATTAAGACTAGAGGTTTTTGGGTTAAAGAGTCTTCAGTAAACTGTCGCATGCACGTTTGTGCTGGTGGCAGATGAAATGGTGTCATGTTGTCATGGAAATGAGAATTCACCAAAGGTATGAATCAGCGCCTGACTCAAGAAATACCATCATCACGTAAAGAGATTCCTCTTGAGCCAGTTTGGTCCTTAGGCAGCCGGATTATTCCATCCTCATCCCAGACCTTTTCCTGCAGTCTTCCTTCTGCATGTCTTCTCACCTTTAACCCTCTCGTAAACCAAAGACAAATGCAATACTCACCCAGCCCCCGTCATCTCTCCCTTCCAAGAAATACACTCACGTCTGACTTCCGTAGCTGGGAACAGAAGCAGTATCTCTCAGCTAAAGAAAGCAACTTCCTATTCCGGGGCTCTTTGAAACATAGCTGTGAGTCACACCCAGGATTTTTTTCCTAGAGCTTTCGTTCATGTGCTGTGGGCAATTTCAAACATGAATTGAAACCAAACAGTCTGGTATTTGTAGGCTCTTGCCTTGTGTGTTTTACCTGACTGTCACTTTCTGAAAGAGCAGAAGAAAAAAGGAAGGTGGCCCTCCAAATTAAACCGTGCCTGCAACTCCGACATCTGCGGAAAAAACCCCAAACCCAAATCAAAGCTTTTTATTTGAAAACTTGTTTTATCACTAGAATATAGACATATAATTTTATTGTTTGGACCATACCTGTGGCATGTGGCAGTTTCCGGGCCAGAGAGCGACCCATGCACAGCAGCCACTCAAGCTGCTGCGGTGACAACGCCAGATCCTTAACCCGCTGCACCACAAGGGAACACTATGGGTACAGGGTTTTAAAACTAGAAAACACTTTAAGTAGTTCCCTTCGTAGTTCAGCACTTAATGAACCTGACTAGGATCCCTGAGGATGCGGGTTCAATCCCTGGCCTCACTCAGTGGGTTAAGGATCTGGTCTTGCCGTGAGCTGTGGTGTAGGTCACAGATGTGGCTTGGATCTGGTGCTGCTGTGGCTGTGGTGTAGGGCAGTGGCTACAGCTCCAATTCGGTCCCTAGCCTGGGAACCTCCATATGCCGCAAGTGCGGCCCGAAAAAGCAAAAAAAAAAAAAAAAGTTAAGACATATAGTGAAAACAGCAATTGTTTTTCCTTAATTCCTTCTTCCTAGGGCAATTCTTTCAGCTGTTTCTTATAATATTAATTCTCATGTTTCTATGTAACATTATTATACTACTTCTTGAATTTTTAGTTACAGGTATTATCTATTGACTGCCTATTATGTAAGTTGATAATTCAGTTCTCTTCCACCCCGCTTTCACTCCACAAATACACACACACACACACACACACACACACTCACACATACCCCTTCTTTCCTCTCACTCTAATTATATTACAATTTCAGTTTTAATGTTATACAGTATTGATATGGCAATTATCATATAAATATAATTTATGGGCGTTCCTACTATGGTACAGTGGGTTAAAGGATCCTGCATTGCCACAGCTGTGGTATAAGTCGCAGCTGTGGCTCAGATTCAGTCCCTGGCCCAGAAATTTCCATATGCTGCAGGAGTAGCCATAATACATATACACACATGTATCTATTACACATGTGTGTGTATTGTATGTATACGTATATATATATATAATTTATAGCTGAGCTATGTGTATACTATGATTACTTCTGTATGACTTCGGTTTCCCTTGGAGTTAATAGTTGTTTCATTTTTAACTTTCATTTTTGAAATTTTCTATGTACCACCGCTTCCTTCTCAAAATCTGTCTTGAACGTGTTACTCTCTGAGGAGGTTGTATGTCAAGCTGTTAGTATGGTCTTTTCTGTGTAATCTCTCCCCTTTCTGCCTCATCGGTGCTGGGTGGCAGGTCCCTCTCTCCCGCACCTTATGCAATCAGAAGTCAGCATTTAAGAAAACACAAGCCCACGTGTCGGATAGGACTTTTCACGTGTGTAGTTGCAAAGGCAGCTTCTCCTCTTGCAGTAGCTCAACGGGCTGAGAGGAAAGGAGGGGGCTGGGAAGCCATAAAGCACCTTATCCCGAAGGCCAAGGATGGACGGGAGAAACTGCAAGCTCCTAAGCAGAGGGATGGGAGAAAGTGTGGCGGAACCAAGAAGTGGCGTTGAGTGGACTCATCACCAACCGGGTCCTCAGATTCCACGCAGGTGAACAAGCCACCGCGCTTCCATCCCGGACTCCACAGGCCCCTGAGCAGAAGGAGAAAGACCCGAACACGTTGTGTGAGGACGAAGACACCAAGGACAGGAGGTTCCGCACAAAGTCAGGTGCGAACGCCACCGTGCCTGTGGCATCTGATAATAAACTGTGTGATGCAAGCACTTCATTTGCTCTGAGAGCCTTTCTGCCGTGACCTCTGGGGTGGTTGCTTTGGCAGAATACTTGGAGGCTACGTTGAATCAAGGTGATTTCTCATATAACAGAACTAGAGGTTATGGGCTGTGTCCTGCAGAGGGACCTACAAATGACAAGTAACTCAATACCTAGTGAGGTGGCTTTTGAACCATGGCCAATCAAGTCACCGCTTGCGTGAGTGGAGGGCACCGAAGTCTGAAGACCCTCAAAGCCCCGACACCTCCACAGCCGGGCAGTCATCTAAGTGCTCTCGGCCATGCTAGTTTTTCTAGGGGAGAGCGCAGGCTATTGAATCAGCAGGGAGTTCAAGGGCAAAGCTAGCTGATTCCTTAAATTCTTATCAGAAGGCTGGGACCTAAGACATTTGCTGCTGTACTGAAGTCAGAAACATGGGGGCAGAAAGCCCTAGCTGGAAAAAATGTTTGATCAGGGCCAGGTACACAAACGCACACCGATCGTGTTTAGGTTGGGGCTGCTATAATAAAAAGCCCTGTTCTCAGCTTTGGAAGGAATAGTAAGCTCATCCTTCCAACTTCTCAGTTATTAAAGTTGAGCAAAGTAAAGAGTATGGTGGCCAGAGTTGGCAAATAAGAATACAGGACACCTAGTTAGATTTGTTTTCTTTTCTTTTTCTTTTTCTTTTTTTTTTTTTTGCTTTTTAGGACAGAGCCCGAGGCATATGGAAGTTCCCAGGTTAGGGGTCAAATCAGAGCTGCAGATGCCGGCCTATGCCGCAGCCATAGCAACTTGGGATCTGAGACATGTC
This sequence comes from Catagonus wagneri, assembly GCA_004024745.2. Classification (NCBI taxonomy): domain Eukaryota; kingdom Metazoa; phylum Chordata; class Mammalia; order Artiodactyla; family Tayassuidae; genus Catagonus; species Catagonus wagneri. Next base: position 27,918,888 of record PVHT021183524.1, read on the forward strand.
TGCAACCTGCACGACAGCTCACGCCAATACTGGATCCCTGACCCACTGAGAGAGGCCAGGGATTGAACCCGCATCCTCACGGATACTAGTTGGATTCATTTCTGCTATGCCACAACGGGACTCCCTAGATTTGAATTTCAGATGAACAAAGACTAATTTTTTAATTTTAATTTTTTTTTCTTTTTATGGCTGCACCTGCGGCATATGGAAGTCCCTGGGCTAGGGTTGAACAAGAGCTGCAGCTGCAGACCTATGCCACAGTCATGGCAATGCCAGATCTGAGCCACATCTGCGAACTGCTCCACAGCTTTCAGCAACGCTGGACACTTAACCCACTGAGTGAGGCCAGGGATCAAACCTGCATCCTCACAGACACTGTGTCAGGTTCTTAACCTGCTGAGCCACAACGGGAACTCCTAATTTTTGGTTTGTAAATTCAAAACATCTAGCATATGTATATCCCATGCAAACACTATAGTGCAGATATACTTATAATAATAATAAAAAATCTGGTCACCTTAGGAGGGGAAAGCAGAGGTAGTCTAAATAAGGGCTAGGGCACACCTCTACGATATCATCAAGGGCCTGACGGACGGCGCAATGCAAATGCAAGCAGAAGTGTTAAGTGCAATCCTACAGATCTTTGCAAGAGTAGAAGGAGGGAGTTTTCCAGGACCTGTCTCAAGTTCAATTGCTGAAAGAAGCCATTCTTGGTATTCATAATCGCCTTGGGGCTCTCTTCTTTTAAGGCCACCGATTATATCGGATGAGGGGCCCACCCACTTTTTTTTTTTCTTTTGGGACCGCACCTGCGGCATGTGGAGGTTCCCAGGCTAGGGGTCTAACAGGAGCTGTAGCTGCCAGCCTATGCCACAGCCACAGCAACGCCAGATCTAAGCTGTGTCTGTGACCTGCACCACAGCTCACGGCAACGCCGGATCTTTAACCCACTGAGCGAGGCCAGGGATCGAACCCGCCACTTCCTGGTTCATAGTCATATCCGTTTCTGCTGCACCGCAATGGGATCTCCAGGGCCCCACTCTTATGACTGCATTAATCTTAATAACATCTTAAAGGCCTTATATCCAAATTGTTACATTGGGAGTTAGGACTTCAACAAATGACACTGGGGTGGGGTAGAAGGAACACAGTGTAGACCGCGGTAGGGGTATTACTGACAGGGGAAATTCAGCTCCGCTGTTTGAAGGCCTAGGAGCCCTAGGATTAAATTAGAAATACCTAATGAACATAGGACCTGAGAATGGACTGTGTCAGGCTATACTTATAAATGATCTGTATTTATCTTTAGATAGCTTAGGATTTTTTTGTTTGTTTGTCCCTAACAAATAATGATACAACTCAGGGCTGGTTATTTTATTCCACTCCATTGGAATATGATAGGTTTTTTTTTTTTCATTCTAGACACGCCATTTAGTTCTAAAAATGTTCTTTGTTAACAATTTTCTACCTCTGCTTTTCTTTACTTTCTCTTTATGGAATAACTGTTTCTTGCTTATCTTTAATTTCTTTTCATTTCTTGAATTTTACATTTTGTTGATTTTTAAATTGTTATTCTTCCAGTTTCTGAGATATTTTCTTGATTTATCCTCCTTACAGTCTACTGAATAACTTTTTTGGGGGCAGGGCGGTCTTTTTAGGGCCGCACCAGTGGCATATGGAAGGTCCCAGGCTAGGGGTCAAATCAGAGCTGTAGCTTCTGGCCTCCACCACAGCCACAGCAACTTGGGATCTTAGACCAGTTAAGCAAGGCCAGGGATCGAACCTGTGTCCTCACGGATGCTAGTCAGATTTGTTTCTGATGAGCCACGACAGGAACTCCGGAATTTTTCTTTTTGCTTATTTAGTTTGGATTTCCAAGAGCTCTTTCTTATTCTCAGAAAAGCATTAGAGCCTTTCACTCTTGTCTCACAGCACATTATTTTTTCACAGTTCTCTGAGAATATTCAAGATTACAGTCTCTGTATTTTTTGTTTCCTTCCTCTGTATTGCCTTATTTACTTTATATTCCAATCTTTATGTTAGAGGTTTTCTCAAATGTCTGTGTGTGTTACACACACACAGAGCAAAGAGATGCTAGATTAGAGGGAGGAAGGATAATTAGAAAGGCCCTAGTCGGAGTTCCCGTCGTGGCGCAGTGGGTAACGAATCCGACTAGGAACCATGAGGTTGTGGGTTCGATTCCTGGCCTTGCTCAGTGGGTTAAGGATCCGGCGTTGCCGTGAGCTGTGGTGTAGGCTGCAGACGCGGCTTAGATCCCACGTTGCTGTGGCCGTGGTGAAGGCCGGCAGCTACAGCTCCTGTTAGACCCCTAGCCTGGGGACCTCCACATGCCACGGGTGTGGCCCTAGATAAGGCAAAAAGACAAAAAAAAAGAAAAGAAAGAAGGAAAGGCCCGAGTCAACTTACTTCACACGAACTCCCCAAAAAACAACTCACAGAAAAAACAGTTGGTTTAATAACCCTCATGTCCTTGTAACAAGAATAATGTTTAGAAAATTATAAACATTTTTATTTTTATTTTCGGTCTTTCTACATAGATGATTTTCCTCTTCTCAACCCAAGGGACCCATTTCCTGGAAATAGACCAGCATTTGTTCCAGAGGGGTTGGAAAAAAGAAATCATGAGGTATGAGCTTCTGGCATGCAACGTGCATTCTGCAGCAGAACAATAGGCTTGAAAGGCAGGTTTTATGGGAGAGGGATTTTTCCAAATCCCTTAGGTTCCCATTTACTGGAACTGATGTTTAATGTGTCGAGAAAGTAGAAACGCTGTTGGAGTCAGAGAAGAGAAAGCCCTCATGTGGGCAGAAAGTCTGCTTTTTGGCTCCAGAGTGATGAGAAGCAGAAGAAAGAGGAAAGACGTACTTACCTCCAATAAGCAGGTGTCCTAGGCCTCCCATCTCTGACCTTGAACCTGGAGGATTAGTGGTGTACCAGATGACTGATACAATGAGTAAGGGTAATACCTGGGCCCAAAGGCACACTCACGTCTGCAGCCTGTCTCTCTCACAGGACAACCCCACCCAAATCTCCCCCATGTCACCAGATACACTTTCTGTCACAAAAAGACACACCTTCCTCCAAAACTCTCTTCCTCCCCAACACACACGCACAGCTTGTCTGGGTCATAGAAACTGCTGACCACACAAACAGAAGGAAGTTGCAAAAACAGATAATTAATCCAAGAAAGTTTCCATAAGAGCCTGCTCAAGTTGCTAAACTAGTTCTGCATCAAGCGGAATAAAAGGATATTTGAAATGTCAAGGTACTAAGAAGGCTGGGGCATTGAACCCCAGTCACATGGTCTCCCTGATTCTTCTTCCTCCGTGCAGATTAGCAGTAGACGGCAGAGATTTAGGAGAAAAGTTTGAGTTTGTGGTCTCCAGTTTCCAAGACAGGAGTCACGCGTATATAAAATAGATTTATCCATAGGATTTACTGTATAGCATAGGGGATTATTCAATATCTAAATGGAAAAGAATACAAAAAAAGAAAACGAATATACCTGTAACGGAATCACTTTGCTGTACACCGGAAATGAACACAGTATTGTAAATCAGCTATATGTCAATAAAAAAATTAAATTGGAGTTCCTGTCATGAAAACGAATCCGACTAGCATCCATGAGGATGTGGGTTCGACCCCTGGCCTCGATGAGTGGGTTATGGATGCAGTGTTGCCGGGAGCTGTGGTGTAGGTCACAGATGCGGCTCAGTGTGACTCTAAAAAGTAAAAATAAAATAAAATAAAATTTTAAATTAGAATAGAAAAAAAGGAAAGCCCACTCAACAAAGACACAAAGGAGAGAAATGGGCTAACTGTGCAAATATCCAGGGACACAACTCCCAAGAGAAGGGGACTGTCAGCAGAAAGGCTGGTCTTATGCTCTGCAGTCGGATAAATATTCCTAAATATCACGATCCTGCTCAAGAACCTTCAACAGCACCCTACGTCCCGTGTGATAAAATACAAGCTGGTTCGTTTGGGTTTTATGGCCCCCTACACTCTGTGTTCTCATAATCCCCAGGCTCAAAGGAGGCACTCTCTCGTTGTCCCTTACTCACCGAGGGCGCTGCTGTTTCTTTCCCCGTCTACACAGCGCCTTCGTGTTTTCTTGGCATAGCCATGTTTTGCCTGCATCTTACTCCCTAACTTTTCAAATATTGATTCACAGATGAAAGTAAATGAGTTCAAAAAGAAACTTTCCCCTTCATAACTATAAAACGGAAAGTCAATAGAACGTGCCATATACAGCAGCCAATGAAAGATAAATACAATAAAAACAAAGATTTACAGTTCTGGCTAGATCTGGTTGCCTGCCAAAGGCTTGGCATCTGATACCATCTTTCTCTTTGTTAAAAGAGGAAATTCACAACTGTTCCAGAAGAGGGCAAGTTGTAGCAGCAAAAAGCTCAGATTTGTTTCTCATTAGAGATTGCTTAAAAAAAAAAATGCAACTTTGTGATTTGGTTAATTCCATGCAGCTATGCCACCTGACGTTACGGCAGGTGTTGATGTGTTTTATATTTTAGGAAAACACTGTGCTTGTCAAAATAATTTTGTTGGAAAGAACATCTTTATTGCAGCATTTATTTCCTCTCATGAGAAGGGAACTTGATTCCTGCAGTCCCTTTCCTCATCTGTCCCAATTAGTAAATCTAGATAAAATAGACTGAGTACTCCTGGCTCAGCCTCATGTCTTTTTCCTTTTGGAAGCAGATCTGCTCCGGGCCTTCCATCTTCCTCGAGGAAATCCTTTGGCCTGATGGGACATGTTTGTCCATTTAATTTGGGAATTCAATTCGCAGGCCCATTTGGTTCTAACGTTAAGCTAGGTACTGGTAATGGATAATTTTTTAAAAAGATGAAATCACAAGCCTCATAGATATAAAAAAAACGAAGCTGAGTTAAAGATTTTACGTAACTCATTGACGAGGAACCTGGAGAAGCATACAGCCCAGTCAAAGGAAAATGAAAAAAGAGACTCATTGACAGGTCTGGAATGTTTCACTGAATGTGCAAATGGAGGTTAAAAACTGGTTTTCCTGGAGTTCCCGTTATGGCTCGGGGGGTTAAGGACCCAACATTGCCATAAGAGCTGCAGTGTGGGTGACAGATAAGGCTCGGATCCAGTGTTGCCGTGGCTGTGGCGTAGGCCCCAGCTGCAGCTGCGATGTGGCCCCTGGCCTGGGAACTTCCATATGCTGCAGGTGCGGCTGTAAAAAGAAAAAAACAAAACAAACAAACCTGGTTTTCCATAGTGGGAACCGGAGAGAATTTATTTTCTTGTCTGTAGGCAAGAACAGTAATAAGTATTCCATTATTTTGTCTTATTTTTTCCTTGCTAGCAGTTATCTACAACTTCATAGAACTGGAAAAAATCCAAATCAGATACTTAAGATCTTATCAATTAATAAATAGAGCTGGCATTTTAATTAGACTCTTATCTAATTATTTAAGTAGTTCATAATTCAGATGGGGAAAGAGTTATTTCCTGGGCCTCCTCGTAATCTCAAGATTTTTTTGTTTCCTCCTTGTTATAGCTCTTAGCCTTTAATATTCCTATTCTTAAAACTTTCGAGTTAAAATTTTTTAAATCTATTTTTTATTGTGGTAAAATTTACATAACATAAAATTTACCATTTTAACTTTTTTTTTTTGGCCACGGCCATGGCATGCAGCAGTTCCCCTGGCCACAGCCGTAACCAGAGCCACACCAGTGACAACTGCTGGATCCTTAACATGCTAAGCCACCAAGGAGCTTCTCATCTTAACCTTTTCTTTCTTTCTTTTTTTTTTTTGCTCTTTTAGGGCCACACCCGCGGCATATGGAGGTTCCCAGGCTAGGGGTCTAACAGGAGCTGTAGCTGCTGGCCTTCGCCACAGCCACAGCAACTCGGGATCCGAGCCACGTCTGCAACCTACACCACAGCTCACAGCAACACCGGATCATTAACCCACTGAGCCAGGCCAGGCATCGAACCCGCATGCTCATGGATACTCATCAGGTTCTTCATGCACTGAGCCACAATGGGAGCTCCAGTTTAGAATAAATTTAAACATTCTTTACCTGACTGCTATATGTTTTATATTATATTTATTTGATGTTATATTGGCATTTTGTATATCTCCTTGGATCCCAGAGTGAGAGACCTAAAGCCAGTTAGTTTAATTTTGGCAAAGTTAGGGTAGTGCCTGTCAGACCCACCCACTGTAAAGGCACTTTCTTCCCTTCATAATGCAATAAATTTAAGCACTTAAAATTGGAACTTCTTCAGGGATATTCAACATTTTTAGCTGTCGTAGTATGTTTCCAAACCATGCCTTACATAGGTTTCTGCCACCAAAGGGGTCTGCAAAATCCTTCAAGTTGATACATGGGTTTAAATGTCCTCATCATAGTGCTATGGCTGCACTTGCCATTTCGACTCTTATTTGTCCCATTCTCATTCTCTCACCGCCTATGGCAGATTTTTTTCAAAACCTATAGGACATCCTGTCATTGTTCCATGATGAATGTCATATGTACTCATGCATTTCTGTATTTCAAAACCTTTTTAGTTTTACCGTCACATGGTAGGTAACAGTGGATCTAACCCGTAGAAACAAAAGCTCTTTAATTTTTAAGAGCGTCAAGTGTTCTTAGAAATTATAAAAAAATAAAAGATCATGTTCTAGATAGGAAAAAAAAAGGAAAAAAAAGAAATTATCAACAAAAAGTATGAGGGTCTCTGTTTTACAGTCACATCTCACTAGTCTCCACTTAGTACCCAGAACCCTACATCTTGATAAAGCCTTAGTGGTACCATGATGGGTATAAAAACTTAAATTCTACTTAAGATTCAGTGATTCCGAAAGAATTCCCCATGCCCCTGAAAACACATGATCTGTTTCAGTGTCTGCTCTGCCTATGGATGAGATTAATCATTTCTGTAATTTTCCCAGGGAAGTATACGATTTTGCAAGAAGATGGAGTTCCTGTCGTGGTGCAGTGGAAGTGAATCCGACTAGGAACCGTGAGGATGTGGGTTCGATCCCTGGCCTTGCTCAGTGGGTTAAGGATCCGACATTGCCGTGAGCTGTGGTGTAGGTCGCAGACATGGCTCAGATCCCGCGTTGCTGTGGCTGTGGTGTAGGCCGGCAGCTGCAGCTCCGATTGAACCCCTAGCCTGAGAACCTCCATATGTCACAGGAGGTGACTCTAAAAAGCAAAAAAAAAAAAAATGCATTTGCTCGTTTTACCCACCACTGACCGCACTTACACATCCCATAATCATCCTTCTCATTTCTTAGTCATGAGCACTCTCTGCTTTCCTAAGTTTGTGATTCCATATTAATCTTTGTGATTCCATATTAATCTTTGTGATTCCATATTAATCTTTGTGATTCCATATTAATCTGTAGACTTGTGGCTTTTTAGCTTTGCTGTAGTCGAGAAATAATATTTTTATGTGTCGTTTACACAAGCCACTGCCCATCCAACAGTAATAATTGCGGCCAATCTTGGTTTTCCCATAAGGATGTTCTCAAGTTCTTGAAATAATATTTATTCTACCCCATGAGAAGACAATAATAACTGGACTAACTAACTTGGGACTGGAGGTTTGTCTTGGCTCCGACAACTACTGGCTATGTTATTTTGAGGAAAGTAACTTCCTTATCTGAAAATAATAGTGGGACAGAAGGTTTCCTGTGTTCCATTAGAGTCTGCCAGATCTGTTTTAATTTTAGGAGTGATAGAATTGTAATAGCACCTTTTTTTTTTTTTTTTTTCAAGGAAGGTGGCTCAGCAGATAGTATTAGGATGAAATGAGTTCCAAAACTTTTGAGACTCAGCGACAATAGCCTTTCTTCACCCGGGTTATAATGACCAGATGTGGCTGCTGACCCACGGGTGATCAGGGCACTATTACAAAATGAAGAAAAGCCAAGGAGAAAAGTGAAAAAAAGCAGCAATGTGGCACCATCTACAGGTGAACTTGTGAACTACAAGGGTTTGTTTTAGCTTGACATGTATTTTGACCCTAGGGAGGTGCCTTATTATTATTTATTATTATTATTATTTATTGCTTTTTAGGGCAGCACCTGCGACATATAGAAGTTCCCAGGCTATGGGTCGAAGTGGAGCTACAGCTGCCAGCCTCGTCTACAGCCACAGCAACTTGGGATCCGAGCCACGTCTGCGACCTACACCACAGCTCATGGAAACGCTGGATCCTTAACCCACTGAGCGAGGCCAGGGATCAAACCCTCATCCTCATGGATCCTAGTCGGGTTCACTAACCACTGAGCCATGAAGGGAACTCCAGTATCCACTATTTAATTGAACAAATATATATCAAGTTCCTACCACGTGTAATACACTACTTTCAGAAGTCTGAGTTCTAGTTGGGAAGAGAGACAATTAACTAATAAAAAATAAATATGTAACATACTGCATAGTGGTAAATGCTACAGAGAACAAATGCAAGGCAAAGAAAATTGACTGGTTCTAGTTTAGGCTTGGAATCCATCTGCAAAACACCTCATAGTCTGCTTGTTATAAAACATTGAGGAGTTCCCCTCGTGGCTCAGTGGTTAACGAATCCGACTAGGAACCATGAGGTTGCGGGTTCGATCCCTGGCCTTGCTCAGTGGGTTAAGGATCCGGCTTTGCCGTGAGCTGTGGTGTAGGTTGCAGACGCGGGTCGGATCCCGCGTTGCTGTGGCTGTGGCGAAGGCCGGCGGCTACAGCTCCTGTTAGACCCCTAGCCTGGGAACCTCCGTATGCCGCAGGTGCGGCCCTAGATAAGGCAAAAAGACAAAACAAACAAACAAAAAACCATTATTTGATATTAATAACAGCTACTGTCTATTGAACACTGTCTTTCATGGCTTTCTCATGACAATGCTTAAAGTAGTGATAAAATTATCTGTGCTATATTAATGAGAAACGAGGCACAAAAAAGTTTAAGTTCATCTCAAACAACTGCCGGGGCCAGGAACTGGACTCCAGGGTCCGCGCGTTTTCAACTCTTCTTCTACTAAAGTTGAAATGTGTCCCCTTACCTTGGTACGCGGAGCGGCTGTAAGATCCCACACGACTTCCTTACGTGGTTAGCGTGCGTCACGAGCGTGGTGTGTGTCCAGGTTCACCCCAAACCTTTAACTCTGGAGCATTTTCATCGTGGAGCTGTCCTTCTCTCTAAGACAGTCCCTTCTCTGAGTATGAAATCTTTGAGTTGGCCTTTCCTGGTGCATTCAGCAGAATTTTGTGAATAAGAGGCTTCCAGGCTCAAGTAAATTCTAGAGACACTAGGTTATACAACCTCAGCCAGGTTATTTAGTGACTGCAGCTTCCGTGAAGACTGCTCTTTTAATAATATCGCCCTTAATTTACAAAAGGAGTTAATAACAGGAGGAATTTCCAAAGTTTACTTGACAAGATAACTTTTCCCTGGTCCATCTCTCGGGGCTAGTGATCAGAAAATCACACTTTGATAGACATTATTTTTGGGAAATTCCATAGCTATAGACAGCTTATGGCTTTCTAGAACTCATTTTAAGAAAAGAAGATTTTTTTTTGTAAAGAATTGTCTGTGAATGGGGCCTTGTCATTCACTCGAAGGTTTAATCATGACTTTTTTTTCTAACTCAGGAAATCTATATTTTTATTCTGTGAGAATTCTTTAGTTGCAGATAATAGAATTCTAACTCGATCTTGCTTAAACGATAGTGGGAATTTAGTGACACTGGTAATTTAGAAATCTATAGACAAGGCTACCTTCAAGTAAGATTTGATCCAGCAGTTCAAGCAATGTAGTCCGTGATACAGTTTCTCCACATTCCTTGCTCTGCCTTTTATGACTTTGGGTTCATTATCAGGCTAGTCCCAGTGTATACCCCATCCCCTGCACTTCAGCCTCTGCCATTGTGGTAACAAAATAGCTGCAGTAGCTCCAGACTTCTCATGGTCACTCTACTTCTTCTCAAGCAGGAAAAAAGACTATCCTCTATGTCTCTTAAAATTCCTGGGAGACTGTCTTTCTCTCATTGGTCTAAATCATGTCTCTTGGACTCCAGAAATAAACCCAGACACCTACGCCCAATTGATCTTTGACAAAGGGGGCAAGAACTTCAAATGGGAAAAAGAAAGTCTTTTCAGTAAGCTTTGCTGGGAAACTTGGACAGCTACATGTAAATCAATGAAACTGGAGCACACTCTCACACCATGCACAAAAATAAACTCTAAATGGCTTAAAGACTTAAATATAAGACAAGACACTATTAAACTCCTGGAAGAAAACATTGGCAAGACACTCTCGGACATCAGCCTTGCTAATGTTTTCTCAGGTCAGTCTCCCAAAGCAACAGAAATCAGAGCAAAGATCAACCAACGGGACCTAATCAAGCTGACAAGCTTTTGCACAGCAAAGGAAACCAAAAAGAAAACTAAAAGACAACTTACAGAATGGGAGAAAATTTTTTCAAATGACACAACTGACAAGGGCTTAATCTCTAAAATATATAAACAACTGATACAGCTCAACTGCAAAAAA
>PVHT021183524.1:27930446-28060890 GCA_004024745.2 Catagonus wagneri
GAAACAACCCAAATGTCCATCGACAGATGACTGGATTAGGAAGATGTGGTATATATACACGATGGAATACTATTCGGCCATAAAAAAGGATAAAATAATGTCATTTGCAGCAACATGGATGGAATTAGAGACCCTCATACTGAGTGAAGCAAGTCAGAAGGAGAAAGACAGATGTCATATGAAATCTCTTATAACTGGAATCTAAAACATTGCACAAATGAACATCTCAACAGAAAAGAAAATCACGAACTTGGGGAACAGACTTGTTGCCAAGGGGGCGGGGGAGGGGCGGGGGAGGGGTGGGAGAGAATGGGGATAACTAGTGCTTTAATGATGGAATAGCAAGGAGCTCCAACTGTAATGCACGGGGAACTATATCTAATTACATGTGACAAATCCATATATGTACATGTAATCGGGTCACCACATGGTGCAGTTGGAAAATCTGACAGAAATCTGTAAACCAGCTATAATGCAAAAAATAAAAAAATAAAAAAAATAAATCATGTCTCTTGCTTATTCCTAAGCCAGTCACTGTGATGACAGGGATGGGATTTGCTGAGAGACCTCTGCCAATCAAGGCCCATCCCTGGAGCTGGGGGCGGAGCTTGATTCTACCCAAACTACAAGACTGAGAAAGGGGAAGGATAAATTCCCAATCTCCACATATGGAACTCTTACCATCCCCCGCTAATCTTTGTTCCATATACCCTGTTTAACATGAGTTTTATTTAGGAAACAGTATTTTACAATGAATAAATGCAAGTGCTTTCCTAAGTCCTTCGCAAATATTAATCCTTACAAAATCCTTTTTCTATAGATGAGAAAATGAGCACAGAGTGGTTAGGTGTTTTCCCCAAGGTCACACAGCTAGTAAGTAGCTGTCAGAAACAAGATTTGAATACAGATGTTCTAGCTCCAGAGTTCCTGCTCTTGACTTGTTTTTATGATGGGTCCTCACTGATATGTCCTTATTAGAGTCGGATGATTATAAGCCAACTTTCCCATTAAATTATGAGCCTCTGGGCAGTAGGGGGCACCTCAGTCATATCTAAAATAGAGATTTGGCACAAAATACAGCGAACTGCTTATTAATCAATTTAGAAGAAAATTAGCTCACACACATGGTTTTATTTATAAACGCAGTCTATACATACTACAAAACTATGCCCAAGCATGCTCAAGAGATACCTGTTTGCTGAACAAGAAGAATTCTTGTACTGATGGCTTTTTTTTTTTTTAAAGCTCTGGGAGTGTCTGCTGTTGCTCATAGCTGTAGGCAGTTCTGTGTCCTATCAGGTGGCTTTTTTATCACAGCCTCATCTACTAGACAGATGTCTCCAGTCCTAGACAGACTCCTCCAGTCTACACCTCAGTTGCCTAAGAGATGGTCCGGCCTGAAAGCTTACCCAATAAGGGTGCTCTGTACTCAACGGCTCTTGAATCATTGTACGTGCACTTGACTGGCCCAGATACTCCTCAGCTCATCCGGCCGAACCACCCCACCTTTTGACAGAAGAACACTCTGGATGGCAAAGATTTATAGCAGAACACAGTGAACCTGTCAAGTTGGTTTATATTATGGTTTAAAACATGCCCAATAAACTATTAAAATAAGTTTATTGCACTCACTTGATATCATGTTGAAAATTAATAACACGTGTGTATAAATAGCATGTCAGCCATGAAGCATCTCGGTAACATCACAATTTGAAAAATTAATATAATCTTGTTTTAACCACAGGGCATGGATTATTCCTAAGCAGCAATGGATACAACTCAATTCATAAAGATAAAGAAAAGGGAAAGCATCGTGTAATGAAAGATCAATAGCAACTTAGACCAACCTCACCCTCGGCAATAGACATAGATTAACATATGCCTAAGGAGGTTATGCACACAGGCGACCAAATAAACGTCCCGTTTTATGAAAGCTGATTCCATGGCAGGGCTATCTTTGCTGGGAAGGCAAAGGGAAGGTGGTAGAACCGGGTGAGATAGCTTTCCTGGACCTTACTCTGGCCCAGACATCTGGTCATTTGCCAAGAAAAACAGTCGTGTAAAGCTTCACAACGCTCTGAGAGAGAGAGAGAGAGAGAGAGAGAGAGAGAGAGAGAGAGAGAGAGGAAAACACAAGCTTCTTGGGGATCCCGTCTCCTGGTGACACCCAAGACCCAGCCGGAGTTCTCAAGTTAGTTCATTCCACAAGGAGATTTCAGAACTGTCCGTCATCCTGCTGGGTGCCTACAACTTCAGCAAAATGACCAGAAGGACTTTTTAAAAATGCATTAAAATATACAGCAATTCAGAGTTCACAGTGGCAAAAATCAATGGTCCTAGAAGTCTTTCTAAAACAAGGGCAGCTGCATAGGAAAGTCGGAGCTACTGGAAACACACAATTTTGCTTTTAAATTCCTCCCCTCTGGGAAGGTTGGAGAAAAGGCAGCAAGCAGCAAAGACATGATTCAAGTCAGCACCCAGGAGAAGGCAGAAAACGAACAGCAAGCAGCCAGCAACGCACTGGACCATGGCTTTCTTCTGGCTTTGAGGATTCATTTTCATCTGATGTACCCTGGACCAAAATCTTGGAGGAAAGAAGCTGACGGACTGGGGCTCAAGCTCCACTGGTCACGCTTAACCCTCGCCACTGACCAGTTACCGCTGTGCTTTCAGTACCACCAGCAGAGACATTTCATCCTACTTCTTAAGCTGCTGTTGCCATTTTTTTTTTGTTTTCTCCTCCGTATCCTCACCTTGGCCTAGAATTTTGGACTCTGTTGAGAATCGCCAGTGGCAAACACGTCCAGCGATCAGTGACAGCATCAGCCAAGCAGGGGACGAGGGCATTTCTGAGCACGTGGGTCTGTTTCACAACAAGGGATGATGACACGGACGAGGCTCTCCGAACGGCAAGGATTATGCGTGAAGCAGCTTTCTCAATCTGCTCTCGCGTCTGGATTCCCACAGTCATCTTCCCAGAAGGCGGCCACGTCGCCCTTGTCTCCCACCTCCAAGGATCCAGCCAGCTCTGCCACTTCTGGAACAATGGCTCTGAGTGTCCCAGACGTGAGGGCCAGAAAGGGCGTCCCTTTCTCCACCAGATCCGGCAGGGGGGAAACTGTGATCCAGGGCTGCTCCAGCCCTGGGGAGCCCCTTCCATGCCCACTTCGGCCACTTAGAGCAAACGCCGCGTTGTGAAAAGACAGAAAGACGAACTACAGCCGCCGGTCTACACCACAGCCACAGCAATGTGGGATCCGAGCCATGTCTGCAACCTACACCACAGCTCATGACAACGCCAGATCTTTAACCCCGTGAGTGAGGCCAGGGATTGAACCCGTGTCCTCGTGGATACTAGTCGAGTTTGTTATCACTGAGCCACTATGGGAACTCCCTTCGTTTCTCTCTCTTTTTTTTTTTCCAAAAGTTTTGATTAGATACTGTTACACTAACTTCCTCAAATTCTTACCAGTTTGTACCAAAACCTATCAATCTTTAAATTCTTTTGCTAACCTGGAAAGGGTTAGGGGTTCTACTGCTGCTGTTGTTGTTTTTATAGCCACACCCGCCCGAGTTCCCAGGCAGGAAATGGAACCTGTGCATCAGCACAGACCCAGGCTGCCGCAGCTGGATTCTTAACCCGCTGCACCGCAACGAGAGCTCCCTACTGATGCTTAATTTGCATACATTTGATTACTAATGAGAGCCAACATAGTACCATATGATTTTTTTTTTTACCGTGTGATTTTAGGCTCTGTTTTTCCAAAACTCTTTTTTTCTGAATCTAATCTAAAGAAATTCTCCATCACAGACACAAAGATAAAAGTTCAAGGATGTTCACGGACATCCTTGTTTTACTAGAAGCAAAAGTGGAAACAACCCAAACGTCCGTAAATAAGGAACTGACCGCACAAATTATCGCAGACCTATACTATGGAGAACTATGCAGCCGTAAAAAAGGTTGAAGTTGTTCAACGTGTAGACCAGGACAGATACTGGAAACATGCAGGCCGTGTGAGAAGAGTCTCACGGAACACTGGGTAGAGTTCCCCGTGCTGTAGAGCAGGTTCCTGCTGGCCAGGCATTCTGGATACCAGGGCACGGGGTTTGAAGAAAGCCACAGTTCTTATATTTCCCTTACAATCCAGGACATCACCTTCTGCTGCCTTCCCTCACGGTCATGTGCACGTACAATTATAGGGAGCTTTACATCCTTAGAGAATAAGAACAGCGTCCTGGAAAATTGCATTGGTTAGGCCTCCGACACGCTGCCTGTATGTGTAACTGCATCTCGGTTCCAATAACCACACGCATGCAGGTCTCAGGTAAACACATTGGTTTAAATAAATATTCACTGGATGGGAAGTGAAAGTAGGATTGCTATGAGAGCACATTGTCTTAAGCATTTGACGTGATTCCCATAAGCAGATGCGAGGAAATAGATGTTTTTGTTTCAGTGGCAGTTCTTTGAGTTCATTACCATTTGCTTGGCTGAATATGTACGAGTTTTGATGAAAATGCATTGCTTGGAAGATATCAGCCAGGCTCTTCTCACAGAGCCCAGTTAGAATGTCCGTCTTCATATTATATTGCCATGTATCTTTGCTCTTTTTTATGAATACATTTTATTTTGAATGTTCTGTATGGCTTATTGTGGCAGCAAATGCAAGAATTTTATTTACTCCTTGAGTTTCCAATGTAGTGGATATTTGCATTGAACAATAAGGAATATAAATGTGATCAAAATCTGTATTAGAGTAACTAGAAGATATTTATCTCAAAATATTATTTTTCATATAGAAAAGTGCATTCTAGGAGTTCCCGCTGTGGTACAGTGGGTTAAGAATCTGACTGCAGCAGCTTGGGTTGCTGCAGGCGCACGGGTTCAGTCCCTGGAGCAGTGGATTAAAGGATCTGGCATCGCCGCAGCTGTGGCATATGCATCTGTGGCTCAGATTTTTTTTGTCTTTTTAGGGCCGCGGCTATGGTGCACGGAAGTTCCCAGGCCAGGGGTCAAATCGGAGCTGCAGCTGCCGGCCTACGCCACAGCCACAGCCACAGCCACAGCCACAGCCGCAGCCATGCCACATCCAAGCCACTCCACCGACCTACACATCTCATGGCAAAGTCAGATCCTTAATCCACTGAGTGAAGCCAGGGCTTGAACCTGGGTCCTCATGGATACTAGTCGGGTTCCTTACTGCTGAGCCACAACAGGAACTCCGAGACTTTTTTTTTTTGCCCTGGCCTGTGGCATGTGGAATTTCCTGGGCCAGGGATCGAAATCGGGCCACATCGTCAAACTGAGCCACTGCGGTGACAATGTCAGATCTTTAACCTGCTGTGCTGCAAGGGAACTCCTGACCAAAGACTCTTAAACCTGAACATTCTTCACCCAGAAATGAGCTAATTGTGACTCTGGGGCTTTAGGGATATGGGTGACATTTCCAAGGCCAGGTCAAAATTGGAGGCTCCGTGGCTCCCTGAACTCAAACCTGTGTTTCTATGATTCTGTGCCCAGACCCAGCGTCCCTCAGTGACCCAAGCTAGCTTAAAAAAAAAGGGCACTTCTTCTCTTCTCAAACTTTAACCTTGACACATTTTGAGGAGACGCACCCTGAAGTATATTGGAGTGATGTAGCCTGGTTTCCACAATTTGCTTTCAAAAGGCTCAGGAGAAACTTAGCTGTCTTCTCCCTCCCTCTCCCCTCTCCCCTCTCCCCCCTCACATCATCTATCATTTATCTAGCTACCTTATCTGTCTGTCTATCCAGAGATAAGACAGAGGGGTAAGATAATACCATTGTTAAATCCAGATGAGGGGTGTTTGTGTGTTTGTATACACTTTTCCCAGCTTTCTAATTATTCGAGTTTACTTTTTGTAAGAAGCTGGGCGGAAAACACAAAGCCTTGATTAGCTGTGAGGACAGAGAAGAAACAACTGAGTCTGTTTTGTTTCCTGGTGTATCACAAGTTCCTGACATAATAAAATTTTTGTTTGTTTGTTTAGGGCCTCACCCACTGCATATGGAGCTTCCCAGGCTAGGGGTCGAATCAGAGCTACAGCTGCCGGCCTACACCACAGCCACAGCCACAGCCACAGCCATGCCAGATCCAAGTCATGGCTGCGACCTATACCTCAGCTCACGGCACTGCCGGATCCTTAACCTGCTGAATGAAGCCAGGGATCAAACCCACATCCTCACAGATACTAGTTGGGTTTGTTACCACTGAGCCACAATGGGAACTCCCTAATAAGTAATTTTTAAACTTAAAAATTTCCCTTATTTGTCAAGAAGGAAGGAAGGCAGGGAAGGAGGGAGGGAGGGAGAGAGGGAGAGGAAGGAAGGAAGGAAGAAGGAAGGAAGAGAAAAAGAAAGAAAGAAAGAAAGAAAGGAAGGGAGAGAGAGAGAAAGAAAAAAGAAAGAAAGGGAGAGAAAGGAAGAAAGGAAGGAGAGGGTTTCTAATAGTGCAATTTGACTTCTGAATGTAAAATTTGAACCAGAAAACAGTCAAAATAAAGAAAAAGCTGAGACTTCTGGGAGGGGATCTTGCCTTGATTTCCTGAGTCACCCCACCCACGGGTTCACCTCTCACTCCTGTAAAGAGGGTCACCCCTGTCCCCCAAGACCCCCTATATAGTAGAAGTCTACTCTGTCATTAAAGAAGCAAGCCTAAGCTGTTGCAAACCCAAGAAAGACCACAACTTTAAGCGTTCAAGATGCTGGACAATCAAAGAGTTTAACTGCGTGACCGTCTCCGTGTCACGTACCTCGGAACCCACACAAAATAATAATCAGTGGTGCATTTGGGGGAAGGTGCTGCTTGTTCACTTGTCAAGGGGGACACCGTACGGTTTTCCTTCTAGTTGTTCCCCAGCATTAAAGACCCTGGTGACGAGACCGACGTGGCCTGGTGACCAAGTGGCCAGGGCATACATTTTTAAACGTGTAGCCCAGCGGGAATGGGGATGGCTTTGGGAATGGAATGCAGTCGTGTTTCTCCTTGGCATGGCACCCTTCCTCTTCGACGCCCCTTGACCCTTCCCCATGGAAGTTTTCTCCTTGAAAGGAGCTATTCTTTTCTATCTCAGGGCCCCGGGCGGGCTGTCCTCCCGGCTCTGTGATAACAGGCTGGTGGGCCGCCCACAGTCCCAGCTCCCTTCGCTTCTCCGCTGACTGTCTCTTGTCAGCTTCTCTGCTATTCCACAGCCTGCCATTGCAGCCCTGTTTTCATGGCCTTACCCTCAGATTTTAAGGTTTATCTTGAAACTCCGGAATGAGAGGTTTTATCTCATGTTAAGGAATTTCAAGCATCGACAAGCAGGTGGGGCTGGGGGTGCAGTCCAGGCACAGTCCACAGGCTGTCACCCATTCCTGTGATCCAGTCACCCACAGGGTCGCAAACCCCTCAGATTTCTCAAACCTTCCTCTTGGAGGAAAGAACATTTCAGCCTTCCGATGTGCTCAGCCGATTTGAGCATTATGTCCAGGATGCCTGATGCCCGTGTCTAAAATGGCTATTTTTCATTTGTAAACAGGTTGGCACACGTGTCCGAGAGCAGGCACGTAACAAAGGGAAAGCTACCGATGTTGAAGGACACGTATTTCAGTTTCTCCCACTGAATTTTTCTTTTCTCTCTGCTCTCGCCAACTCTTCTCAAATCTTATTTCTACTGAGAAGCATGTGCTGAAGCCACACAGCCTTATGAAGGGTGTTGAGTCAGTTTGAAACCAAAACTCCAGCTTTCGCTTCCCAGGGGCCATGTTGAAAACACAACTCATATATGTCCAGGTCTTTCCTTCCACTAAAGGGATTTTTGCTTCTCCCTGCTTTAATCCCCTCTAGGAACGTTTAGCCAAAAAAGCAAGTTCAGGTGTGGAGTCTCAAAGTCAAATATTTGGTTCTGTTTTCTTGAAATATAATTGATGTGTGAGTTTGTGTCAGTTTCAGGTGTTCAATATATTGATCTGATATTTTATATATATATAATTTTTGCTTTTTTTTTAAGAGCCACATATGGAATTTTAAGAGCAGCATATGGAATTTTCCAGGCTAGGGGCCAACTCGGAGCTACAGCTGCTGGCCTACACCACAGTCAGGGCAACTCAGGATCTGAGCCGAGTCTGCGACCTCCACCACAGCTCATGGCAACGCCGAATCATTAACCCACTGAGCGAGGCCAGGAATCGAACCCACATCCTCACAGATATTAGCTGGGTTCATTTCCACTGAGCCACAACAGGAACTCCTGATTTTTATATATATAGCAGTATGATTATTACAGTAGTGTTAGCTAATACCTTGTGAGTTAATTTTTTTTCTATAGAAAATACACGGACATACTATAAAATTCGAAGTAGTAATTTACAAAATGTAATTTACAGTGACAAAAATGGCCTCTGTTCCTCACTTTTCCCTCAGTCATCCAGTTCTTTGCAAAGACAATATTGCTACTAGGCACTTGTGTATTTCTAGATATTCCAAGCTTTTCCAGACAAATACATATTACATACGCTCCCTCCTCACCACATAAGTGTAAGCATACTGTGGCAGAGGATGCAATTTGCCTGTCCCAACGGCCATTATCCCACTCCTCTTGTAACAGCACTCCACATTTATTTGGGGCTGCTCATTGCTGCCCAGCTTGAAAAAAAAAAAAAAAAGCTGCAATTCACAGGCTTTCTTTTACCTAATTATGTTTGCTTTGTGACTAAGTTCTAGATACTGGGATGGAAACTCGTGTGTATGGTACACTTCTCAAAAGTCTCCCTCCTTCCTGCTGATTGGAATGTGTACCTGATGGCTGGAGCTTGAGCAACCTTTTTGCACCACACAACAGCCCACTCTGGATGATAGAACAAGATAAAGATTTATGGAATCCCTTGAAAAGTCATGACCTCTCTATTCCTGAATTAGTTTTATGGGCAAGTGAAACCAGCTAAGCCACTGGTATGAGGTTACTGACATTTGTAGCAAAAGACAATTCCTAAGAGATGTGTTCGCCCTACGTAGCGCTCTGTACTTTGCTCTTTTCCTTAATGGGATATATTTTGGAAATTCAGTCATATCAGTGCATAGTTCACCACCTCATACTTTTTAATGGCTGAACTGTATTCCTTTATATGACTGTAACATAATTTATTTAAACAGTGTCTTATTGGTTAGCATTTAAATTGTTTCCAATCATATTAAAAAATGATATGCTGTATCTACCCATCCTTTCATGCCCTTGAAACTACATCTGTAGGATAAATTCCTACAAGTGGATTCACTAGGTTAAAGGATATGTCCATATTTGTTTGGATAAATTTCACATAGAGACCGTACTATCTTACATTCTTCCCAGGCAGACTGCCTGTTTGTGCCCACGCAACACTGTTATCAAAGTCCAGCATTGCAATATCAGTTGCATTCTCCTTACAAGGCTGAGCACCTGTTTTCACACAGCCTCCTAAACCAACTCTCCCTATTGGAACTTGGTTCTTGGAATCAGGAGGTGAACATTTGTCAGTTTAAGATGTGAAACCTCATTGTCCACTACCAGGCTCCTGAGACTGGCCTTCTCTGCTCACAGATTAAGTGGGTCAGAACAGCAAACATGTTTTAAATGAGAAATAAAAGTAAGACTAATATTAATGATATTTTCACTTGTCTCCAGAAGCAGTGAATTTTCCATCTATGCCTTTCCACCCACAACTTGCCTTTGTCAAATTAGATTGGACTGGAAGTAGAAAAAAAAAACAATTTTTTTATTGGCCATGCCCATGGCATGTAGAAATTCCTGATCCAGGGACTGAACCCATGCCACAGCTATAACCATAGCCACAGAAGTGACAACGTGGGATCCTTAAGCCACTGAGCCACGCGGGAACTCCAAAAAGTTTATCATGTTAAAATCTTTATGTACTTCTTAGAATATTTGTAGTGAAACTAAACTGAGAAAAAAATCATCCAGTTTTACACTTACTAAAAAAGAGAAAAACAAGCGTGGCAACATAGAATTGACAAAGGGTGGAACAAATGAGCTTTGAACAAAATTCCAGTAGATGGCAGTATTGGCCAACTTTTTTCTTAAAAATTAAAGTTATTTTTCAAGATGTTAATTAAAATGCCTTAAGCAAGTTAAATATATATTAAAATTTTCTAAATGCAAGTCGAACGGGCACATTCAGCCATGAAAACGAATGAAATTCTTCTATTTGCAACAACGTAGATGGACCTAGAGGGTATCATGCTTAGTGAAATAAGTCACAGAAAGCCAAATACTCCATGTTATCACTTACATGCGGAAACTGAAAAATAAAACAAATAAATGCATATAACAGAACAGAAACAGACTCACAGCTATAGAAAACAACCTTTTTCTACAGAGTCACCAACGGGGAGGAAGAAGGAGAGAGGGGTAAGATATGGGTGGAGAATAAAAGACACAGATCTCTATGTATAAAATAAGCAACAAGGATATATACTGCACAGCACAGGGCAATGTAGCCATTATTTTGTAATAACTTTATTTATTTATTTAGGGCTGCACCTGTGGCATACAGAAGTTCCCAGACTAGAGGTCGAATCGGAGCTACAGCTGCCGGCCTACACCCCAGCCACAGCAACACGGGATCTGAGCCAAGTCTGTGACCTACACAGCAGCTCATGGGGCCACCAGATCCTTAACCCACTGACTGAGGCAGGGAATGGACCTGCATCCTCCTGGACACCAGTCGGATTCTAAACCCACTGAGCCACAAAAGGAACTCCTGTAATAACTTTAAATGCAGTACAGCCTATTAAAATATTGAATCACTGTGTTGTATACCTGCGGCAAATATAATATTGTAAGCCAACTATATTTTAATTAAAAAAACAGGTGAACGTGGTTAAAAATCTGCAGAGCCTCGGGTCGCATGGAGGTCCTGGCATTGCCACAGCTGCCGCGAGGGTTGCAACTACCGCTTGGATTCATTCGATCCCTGGCCCAGGGAAGTTCCATGTGCTCTGACTGCAGCCATAAAAAAAAAAAAAAATTGAATATGTATTTTGTATATCATGTTCCAAATTGTAAAAATAAGAGAAATCAAGTGGTAAATACGCAAACAACAATAATATGGTAATTATGGAATTAATTAACATTTCTGAGGACTAGCAAGGGCTAAGGGATTTGTCGTGGACTGAATTGTGCCCCCCCCCATTTCATATGTTGAAGCCTTTACCCCCAGTGTGACTGCCTTTGGAGACAGGGCCTTTGGGGAGACAACTGAGGTTACCTGAGGTCATGAGGAAGGGGGGCTGACCCAGGAGGGTTAGTGTTCCCGTAAGAAGAGGAAGAGACACCAGAGTTCTCTCTCTCTCTCTCTCCATGGATGGGCAGAGCAAATGTCACGTGAGGATGTAGCAAGAAGGCAGAAATCTAAGCCAGGAAGAGGTCTCACCAGAAACCAACCCTGCTGGCACCTTGATCTTGGACTTCTAGCCTCCAGGACTGTGAGAAAGTTCATCTGTGTTATTTAAGCTGCCCAGTGTATGGCATTTTGTGTGACAGCCCGAGCTGACTCAGAACAAGCTTCCCCTGACGTTATCTCCAAGTTCTCACCACCCTGAGGTTGGGATCATTACACCTGTTCTACCAAGGAGAGCACTGAGGGTCAAAAGGAAACACAGGTTGCTCAGCAGATGCAGGCTTTTCATGGGGTGAATCTGGCGGCAACTGTAGGGCTCCCCGGTGGCAACATCCTGGCTGGTTCCACCAAGACAGCGACCTCTGTGAGGCTGCAGCCAAGGGTCAACTTTTTGTCTACGCTGAGCTCAATCTCTCAGTGGTGTGGACTCACTCTTCTGGGAATTTGGAAATGTGGCTTCTAGAGGCCATGCTCGGTGGTTTTCCTCCAACCTCTTGGGCTTCTCCTTTCTCAGCTGTGCTTTGTTGGTTTCCCTGCATCTCCTTGACGCTGAACACTGGAGGACCCCCGGAGCTCAAGTCTTGGGCCTCTTCGCTGTTTATCCGCAAGCACACCCAGGTGATCTCAGCTAGGCTCATGGTAATTGCTACAGCCTCCAAACTGGTTTTCCAGCCTCCACTCTTGTGCCCCGACAGTGACACAGCAGCCAAAGCATCTTTGTTAAAACATGAGTCAGATCATGTCATTCTTGGGTCCCAACACTTCCAATGGCTTTTCTCTACCCCGGAGGAAAAGCTAAAGTCTTCAGTAATGGCCCTCGGGGTCCTTCACTATGAGAACCTCCAATCTAACCCCCAGACCCTACCATTTCTCAATTTCTCTCTGGGCTGATCTGTATTTACTCTTTCCTTTGCTCAAGTCAGCCACCACGTCGGCCAGTCCTGTTTCTGCCTCAGGCCCTTTGCACTTGCTGATTTCTCTGCCTGGAATATTTTCTTGAACTGAGGGGCTTCTGAGTCACCTTATCCTCCAGGACATCCTTATCTAAGTTGTGAATCACAGCTCTCCCAATACTTCCTGACCCCCTTGCTTTATTTAAATTTCTCTTCAGCCTTTACCATTACCTAATATACCACATAGTTTACTTATTTATCTTCTTTATAATGCCCTTCCTTCCTTTAGAATATAAACTCTGCAAGGGCAGAAATTTTTATCCTTTATTTTCACTGTTCTAGCCCCCAAATCTAGACCAGTGTGTGGCACATGGAGAAGTTCAATGAGTCCAGGCTGAATAATTCAAAGAACGATGCCATGCTGCCTCGCCCAGAGATAATTACCAAGAATGAGAAAGGTTATTATGCAAAGAATTCCCCACCGCTGCCTACATCTCACACAGAGAAAAAGAAGAAAAGTTAGGCGTAAACCACTACCTGAAGGTTTAGATAAAATAAAAAATGATCAAACAGTGAGGATTCTTAAGCATTGCAATAAGCTAAATAAAGAAAAACAAACCTCTGGAGATATCGGAAAATAGAAGAGATTGTAAATGTGCTGGCTTTTGGGCATTGCAGCATGGAAAGACAAAGAAAGCAAGGTGTTTTGGTCTTCCTGGCCCGGGTATTTATGGCTAAAGTAAACGTATTTTTTTTTATCAGACTTTTGTGGGTTTAAATACCCAAATGCAATATTCTCCTATGCTTAGAGGATTTTGTAAGTAACAAATAGCATTGTAAGACTAATTCTTTTTTTTTTTAATACAATAGCAGATTTGCCTGTAAAGATTATTAAACAGGTTCCATTCATAGGCCTGTATGAATCAGTTCCCTTAAGGAAATGTTATAATTTTTATGATATCCCTGAATATTATTGGCGTGTGTTTATATAGCTCTCTTCAGTGAAGTCAGTAATGTGACTAAGTGGCGTATTATCTCCAAGTTAGGTCAAAGTCATCTGGATTTTATAAGTTATAGAGTGAACCACAAAGAGATGAAAGTGTTTTGCTTAATAATGATGAGTCTTAAATAGATTGATGCTCTTATGCACGAAACTGTTGACTTACTTAGATTCCATCTGAAGGTGGCAAAACGCATGAGACAAAGTCTTCTAGTCTTGCGACTTGAGGTTCCTTAGTTGTCTGTTTCATTTCTAGCACCATTGTTTCCAGGCTGTGTTGCTTTGGAACTCATCGAACAGATGTACGAACCTGACTCAGGGGGCTTTTAGAGCTGGAAGGGGCCTCAGGGGAAATCGGACTGACATACTTGCTTTACAAGTCAGGAAATGTGACCTGGAGACATGAGGCAGCTTGCATAAGGACGGACACGTAGCTTGCGGCGAGGCTGACACCAGACTCCCATTCTTCCAATTCCAGTCTGGGTCTCTTTCCTTCATCCCATGCTACTCAGAAAGCCCATCAACATTCCAAAACACTGTAAATTGAGCCTTGCCTTACCTGTGAAAGCAGTAATTTTTAGAAGGATATGCATATGCTGTTTAAACAGATCATACAGTTTGGGGAAAGAACGGTTAAAGCACGGGACTGGGGATGGAAGTTTGAGAATCACTGCAGAAGCGACAAGACACTAGAGATGAAAAGTGGACAGCAAATAGTCTTGGCAGTTGGCTCTCCCCACTCCACCCCCCTACCAAATGCGCTGTGGCTCTGAAGGCGATAACTTTATGCCTTTCACTCGGTATCTTGAACGCAGGATGCACAGCTGTGGTCCTTCATGTGTACTTGTGATTATAGTTGGTAAAAAAAAAAAAAGAAGTCTGTAAACATCACTGGTTTCTTGGTACACAAAATACGTTGAATAACAGAACTATTAGCATTTAGGTAAGGACATAGGAATTTTTTCTGTGTCAGAAATCTGTTTTCTATTCCATTAGCTATTAAGCCATCTGGTAATGGAGAAAATGTTTGGAAGTCCACCTAACTAATCCTGAAATTTGCATTTCCTGCTTTGGGGGTTTGAATTTATGTTTCATGTTGTAAGAGGTAGAGATCAAACTAAATGTAATAACTCCCCTATATATATCCACATAAGTGAGGGTATGCATGCGTATAATTCAGAAAGTGTGACACCTGTGGTATGGTCAAAAACGCTAGAGTCAAGTTCCTCCAAGCAACTAAGGGTACAGTCATGTATCAAGTTGTTTTATCAGGTATAATGTGCTATGTATTAATATTCTAGCACTGGGAGTTCCCGTTGTGGCTTAGCGGGTTAAGAAGCCAACTAATATGTATGAGGATGCGGGCTTGATCCTTGGCCTCCATCAGTGGGTTAAGGATCTGGTGTTGACATAAGCTTCAGTGCAGGTTGCAGATGCAGCTCAGATCCAGCGTTGCTGTGGCTATGGCATAGGCTCGCTGCTGAAGCTCTATTTGACCCCTAGCCTGGGAACTTCCATATGTCTCAGGTGAGGCCCTAAAAAAAGGGGGAAGAAGATGAGGGAGTTCCTGTAGTGGCTCAGTTATTACAAACCTGACTAGCATCCATGAGGATGTGGGTTCTATCCTTGGCGGTGCTCAGTGGGTTAGGGATCCGGCATTGCCAGTGAGCTGTGGTGTAGGTCGCAGACGTGACCTGGATCCTGCATTGTTGTGGCTGTGATGTAGATCGGCAGCTCCAGCTCTGATTCAATCCCTAGCCTGGGAACTTCCATAGCTGTGGGTGCAGCCCTAAAAAGACCCAAAAAAAAGGAAAAAAAGAAAGAAAAATTCTAGCACTAATATATAATATTCAAAATAGGATTCATAAATCTGAGTATGACTTAGAATCCTATGTATTAAATATATAAGGGCTGCATTAATATTTCATATGTGCAAAGAATAAGACATAAAGGAAAAGAGTTAAAGGGTTTCACAGTACAAGCGGTGATGTGTACATTAATGATGAAAATGATAAAAACTGAAAGTTAAAAAGAAAACCTCAAAAGCATCTCGTCAAAGGAAATCAGAATTCAATACTCTTTTCAAGCATTTTGATCACAAAGGCTAAAAAACTGTTAGGAAACAATCAGAAAACCTTGATATGATGGTAAAATCGTAGTGATTTGCACGTTCAATGCAAGTGGTAATACATTTTATATCACTAATCATCACACGGAAGACTGTGGTAGTAAAAAATATTAACTGTAAAGGAGTTCCCATCATGGCTCAGCGGTTAATGAACCCGACTAAGATCCTTGAGTATGTGGGTTCAGTCCCTGGCCTCGCTCAGTGGGTTAAGGATCCGGCGTTGCCGTGAGCTGTGGTGTAGGTTGCAGATGCGTCTCTGATTAGACCTCTAGCCTGGGAACCTCCATATACTGCAAGTGCGGCCCTAGAAAAGACAAAAAAAAAAAAAATCTAAAATACTAACCTGAAAAGATATATGTACGCTCATGTTCATTGCAGCATTATTTATAATAGCCAAGATATGGAAATGACCTGAGTTCTTGGGAACATATGGTTGGGTTGCCTGATAACTGAACAAAATTGGGGCTCTATTTATCAAGGCAGTAAGCAGAAGATGGCTTTGCTAGGTTGATGATGGCTTCACGGAGAAGATTCAAGAACACGTCAGAGCTGTGGGAACACCTGTCACTGATACATGCTATAAACACTGAAGATGAGTTTCATTTTTGAAGCCACAGGCGATCTGCTGCATAATCATTGGCCAGAAAAGAAAATGAATTCCTTCTTGTCTCTTGGGCTCAGAGCTCCCAGACATGGCGAAGCAGGTTTGTCAAGATGACAGAGGACCAAGGTAATGGATTTCAATGATGAGACAGGAAATTCATTCGGGAGTTTTGGGTGCACCTCCAAACTGACTACTTAGCCAGAAAGGGGGTAACTAGTTTTTCCTTCTTCTGTTTTATTATCCTCAACAAAAATGACTGAAATATCAGATTAGATGGGATGTGAGAGAAAATCTGGCTCTCAGACTCTTTCCATCCTCCAAGCCGCCACTCATGTTAATATTAGAAGAGGCGGAGGCAGGGAGAACTTACACAAGGGGTGATTACATCAGAGTCTGTGGCAAAAGAAAGACCTTTTCTCTACCTTTCTCCTGCCCTGTCTTTGGTGCTCGTTCTTACAATAATTAGTTTCTGATGGTAGTTCTGTGTATCTAAACCATACAAGAGGTGCTAAATAAACACGATTTCGCTTTAAGACTCACTTTTCTAAAGAGACACATGGGGGCAGCAAATGTTTAGCAAAAAAAATTTCACGTTTAACTTGCGCGGGCTAGATGTATATTCCAAAAATGTTTAGAGATGGGATAGTCGGGGTTTTTTGGTTTGTTTATTTGATGGTATTGCGATTGCTTATGAGCCATATGCTACAGTTTGGCCCTGGGAATTTCAGAGAGACTGGTAGTCACCATGATTAAATTCTGCTTCCAAATGTGTCACTGCTAAGTGATTAGGAAAAGCACTGCTTAGCACTAGGAGGTGTGTCTTCCGAGTGTTTATTAATATTGAGCCACAACCTCCTTATAGAAGTTAATGAGATTATGTGTCACTCAGACTGGAATAAGTATGGAAATGCTGAAAATTTACTTTATAGTTTCTTTTCTTGGTCATTTTTTTTTCTCCTCACCCATGGCACGTGGAAGTTCCCAGGTCAGGGACTGAACCTGAGCCACAGAAATGCCAACACCAGATCCTTAACCTGCTGAGCCACCAGGCAACTCAATATTCTTTACTTCCCCACTCATTTAATATTTTCTCTCTTATTATTATTTTTTGGGGGCGTCACACCCACGGCATGGGGAAGTTCTTGGGCCAAAGGGGTGGAACCCACGCCCCAACAGTGACCAGAACCACTGCAGTGACAACTCCAGCCCTTAACCCACTGCGCCACCAGGGAAGTCTGATTTTCTTTCTTATTGTCGATTGTTTCTTATCCCTCCCAGGAACTCCCAGATAGTGATTTCTGAGGAATGATTCCTGCTTTTCTACCATCACTTGCTATTAAAAATGGAATTATTGTACTGGAATTATGTGCCATAAAATACCAGGCCTATGTCTAGATAGTGTTCAAAAGACACTAAAAGGTAACTGCAGGTATATTCAGACACGAGGTTTACATTTTCTGGTTTTCTGGTGATTTCAGGGGAGGCTGAACACATTCATGGGAAACAGTCATCCATGAAATGTCAACATTAGACCCAAGAGTCGTTTCTCCAGCATCATCCAGAATCAAGGCTTTGGAGGTAATTTCTATCAATTTTGGTTGTTTCCCATTTGCAATTAACAATGGACACACAGATCATATTTAATTCTAACCCCTTTAAGGCAGACTAGGTGCTTGGGTTTACAAAAATTTACTCAAAAATGTATTTTAGTTCCCTAGTGGCCTAGCAGGTCAAGGATCTGGTGTTGTCGCTGCTGTGACTCGAGTCACTGCTGTGCTGTGGGTTTGATCCCTAGCCTGGGAATTTCCGGATGTGGCAAAAAAAAAAAAAAAAGAAATGCAATACAGTTTTATGCCATTTGTAACAACACAGACGGACCTAGAGATGATCATACTACGTGAAGCAGATAAAGACAAATATCATGAAATCACCAATATGTGGACTCTAATTTAAAATGATACGAAAGAACTTACTCACAAAATAGAAACTGACTCAAAGTTCCAGAACCAAACAAGGTTGCCAAAGGGGAAAGTTCGCAGGGAAGGACAAACCAAGAGTTTAAGGTCGGCATATACACACCGCCGTATGAGAGACATAGCCGGAGTTCCCTTCGTGGCTCAGCGGAAACAAATCAGACTAGTATCCACGAGGACACAGGTTCGATCCCTGGCCTCATTCAGGGGGTTAAGGGTCGGGCGGTGCCTTGAGCTGTGGTGTAGGTCGCAGCCGAGGCTTGGCTCTGGCGTTGCTGTGGCTGTGGTGTAGGCCGGCAGCTGTAGCTCCGATTCCACCCCTAGCCTGGGAACTTCCATTTGCCATGGGTGCGGCCCTAAAAAGATAGACAGACAGATAGATAAATAAATAAATAAATAAATCCAACAAGGACCTACTGAATAGTAGAGGAAAATCTACTCATTACTCTGCTGTGGCCTATAAGGGAAAAGAATCTGAAAGAGGATGGATATGTGTATATGTATAACTGATGCGTTTTACTGATGTGTTTTGCTGTCTACCTGACATTAACACAGCCTTGTAAGTCAGCTATACTACAATCAAAAAAAAAAATTTTCTTTTTTTTTTTTTGAGCAGGCATTCGAACCAGGCCTGTAATCCTGAGAAAGGTCCAGGACACAGCGTCAGGGACCGACTCCGTAGGGAGCAGGTGCAGTGAGGAGGCCTCCAGCCTGGACACCTCATTCTGACCCACGTTAACAAGCTGAGTTGTCCTGGGCTCGGGACACACACCTGTACCGGGCTTGGAATATACACACCCTGTGGTGAGAGGCATTACAGTCCTTAGGCTCTAAGTTCTGTGACTCTGGTTGTTTCTTCCTTGGGATATAACCGTGGAAACGTACGGAATCCCTCCCGTCTGGGAGAACTGAGCCTGGTTGTCCTTGAATATCACAAGTCAAGGATTGGGACACAAGGAACTGCCAAGGCCAGGAAATCCTGTTGTTTGAAGTTTTGCCTCATGAGCTTCTCTTTCTAGAAGGAAAAGAAAAAGAAAAAAGAATGTTGAACATCTTCTCAATATCCTGAAGGTTTTTTTTTTTTTTTGTATAAATATTTGAACACAGTAAGAATAGGTACCCTGGATATGTATTTTTTACATATTTTACTTAACGTGAATTTTGTACAATGGTTGCTTGAATGCTCCCACAAGGTAAAGAGAAAAATATGTATGTGAACCGTTTCTAGGTACTTATCCTTTATTCAGTACACTCAAGAAGGTCCTTCAAGACGTAGTTTTAAATTAAAAAAAAATTAGGATAACTGGAAATTAAAAGCAGGCAAATGCTGGTATTATCTGAGTCTGTTCAGCTAAGTAGCTTGACATCTTCACCTCTACAAGTTCCTGAAGCAAGTGAAAAGCAGTTTTTCAAAATGGGAAACAAACTATTTAAACTCAAGAGCACAGTTAACTTCGTATTCTGTAATGCTGGTATTTTAACTAGAAATTCTTACAGGGGAGAGTTAAGCCAGAAAGGAACTGTGTGTATAAATTGTCAGGTTCTGGTGTTTGTTTTCAGTCACTTCCCAAGGGGGGGACTTCCTTTTCATTCTTCTCAGCACACTTCAGAGGAAAATTGTATAATTCTTATATTCACAACGTTGGGGCTGGAATGACCTAATTAGAAAGGCTTGTTCATACAATTTACGCTGTAAGGTTCAAAAAGAATACATTTCGAGTTTGGAAACAGATGAAGTATGCCATGTCAATTAAAAAAAAAAAACCTCATGTATTTGATCTGGGCTTGCTAAATTGTCAACTTCAATTTCGAATGCAACTTGTGATGTTGAAAGAAATACAGGAAAACACAACGCCCTTCGAGAAGCGCCTCTCCAAGATTCCAGAGCCGTGTTTTGTTTTATTTTGGGGGAAAAAATGACTTCAAAAAAAAAACCCTCACAGAATCTCACTAGACTCGAAAAGCAAGATATGAGCATCTTTGATTTCTGAATGTGTAATTGGAAATCCAGAGGAGGCTGGCCTGTTATTTTGAGATGCTCTATAAATAATCTTGCACAGCCTCAAAACACTCAGAGCACAGGACTTTCATGCAGTGCTAGGCATTCAGCATCACATGCAAAAGCGGTGAGGTTACATTATGGTGAAATTACAAGACATTTTAACAGAGTTGCCTGACAGCTTTTTTTTTTTTTTAAACTGGCCACCGACGTTTGCGCTTTTACAGTCTGTGGTCGCATGAAAAAGCAGAGGAATCTGGAGTCTCGAGGGTCCCGTCTGAGCGCATCCCACGGAGCTTCCTTTAGGAAGGCAGAAAATCCAAATTTAGTGCTTTCTATTTTTTGAGGAAGGCCTTACCTACTTCCTACTTCTAAATTAAAGTGATAGATCCTTGCGAAAATCTCAGAGCACGCATTTCGGCCTGTTGCGCCATTAAGCGACCAAGACAAACTGAAAGTAAACGGAGCCTTGTCTGGGTCGATCCGCGCGCCCCGGGACCACTCCGGGCAGCGGACGATGGGGAGAACTTGGGGACCTGCACAGAGGGAGCCGGGACCGAGCCCTCGCCGCCGCCGCCAGGCCCTGCCGGGGCGGAAAGTTTGAGGCTTCCTTCCCAGACTTCCAGGAGACCAGCATCGGTTTCGGAGACTCTCTGTCTCCACCCACCGCTAAATTCTGAATGGGGATGAGCCCCATCCGCTCCCCGCCCCCGGCCCTACGGGGTCTGGCGCCAGAGCGCCCTCCCGACCGAGGCCTGCGAGCAGCGGGGGATCGTCCGCCCCGCGGGGCGCTCCTCCTCCCCGGGCCCCGGGAGCGCACCCGGGCGGCCGCGCGGTGGGCCGGCGGCGTTGGGAGCCTGAGCGCGCGGCTCGCCAGCCGCCCCCGTGCGTCCCTTCGCGCCGCGCCGCAGCGACAACCCACCTGTTTGCCCAGATGCGGCCGTTTCCAAGGAAAGACACTGGCGGGCCCCCCTAAGGGTGCCCAAGCCGCACCCGGGCGCACACCCTCCTCTAGATTTCCTGGCCCGAGGGACGGCGGCGGGTGAAGCCCCGAGGGCCGGGCGCACTCGCCAGGGTGCGAGTCTGCAGCCACAACTGCATCCTGCCGGCCGCGCGCCCCGGGGAAGAGGCCCCGGGAGCGCTCCCCAGCCTGCCCCAAGCCCTGTGCGTCCAGCTACCTCCAGCTTGCCCTCGGGACAAGGGCACTGGGATGGGTGGGCACCTGATCAACAAACTTGACCGGACCAGCGGTGGTGGGGGTGGGGGTGGGGGTTAGGAGGGAGAGGAGAGCGGACGTGCTCCTCCCCCGACGCAGGAAGAAGTCGGCAGCCTGGAGGATTCGAGGTTTTCGGACCTGTGATTCAGAGGACCGGTCGCAAGCACGTGGCCTGAGTGAGACGGAGATGCCAAGCTGGGAAGCGGAGAGAGAAAGGGTCGATGAGGGAAGACTCCGGAAGAAAAGGCAGCCTAGAGCCCGGAGGTGGAGTAAAAGTCACCTGCGGTCCCAAGAAATACCTAGGTGGGGTGCTAGACACCCGCAAAGCAGCCGGCCGGCCCCCCACTCCCACCCCGCGCGGGCTGAGGGAGCGCCGAGTTTCCTCGGCTCTTGTGTAGCGGTGGTGTTGAACTTGCTCTCAAGTTTATTAATTCTAATGCAAGTCGCTTGAGAGATTTATACCTCGCCATACCTAGGACAGACAAGCCTCTTCTCCCAAAGACAAGCAGGTGAAGGGGGCGGGGGGTGTCTCAAGATTTCCCCAAGGCCGAAGGTGAAGAATGGCTGCAGGTTAGAAAGTCACCCCCCAAAATCTTCCTCGGATAGAGGGAACCATTTCCTTAGGCCAGTGGTTCTCAAATTAGACCGTGCACTGGCATCGCCGGGCGGCCTGGCTACTAAACTCCTGGCTGGTCCCCCACCCCCACCCTAGTTTTCGGTAGACTTAAGGTTGCGCCTGGGAATTTGCATTTCTAGTAAGTTCCTAAGTGATGTTAATCCTACTGGTCCCTGGACCGCACTTTGAGAACCACCGTCCTAAGTTACTGGTTCTCAAATTTGGCTGCACTTTGCAATCGCCTGGGATAATTTAAAAACTATTTATGCCTGGGTCCTACCCTGGGAAGTTCTGATTCAGTTGATTTGGGTGCCACTTGGGCATCAGGATTTTAAAAGTCTTTAGGTGATTCTAACAGGCAGGGAAGTTTGAACCCACTGCCCTGAGTCATTCATTGTCCCACACAACCTTGGTCGGGGGAGAGGGGCTGGGGACCTTCTTCTTATGTTGCTCTTGGCAATTTTGCTGCCTTCCGAACTAGCTCCCCGGGTCTTCGGAAAAGAAAATCCTTCACCTTATGGATGTTTCACCAGTGACACAAACACGGTGTTGAATGTCCGCTTTCATCAACCACACGGGAATTAGAAAGGATGAAGCAATTACCCCCGAGACCTTAAAACATACACACACATACAAATGAAAATTTAATATATCGACAGTCCTGCCTGCACCGTATGGAAGCCCCTTCGACCACTGGGCCCAGGAGGTCCCATTAGGAACCAAAGTGATCTCTGCGGTTAGCGATGGCAGATTTTTCAGGATGGAGAAGGGAAGTCCCAGATCCAGGTTGGATCACAGGCATTGCATCCAAGCATGCCGGACACTGACCTCCTACCTTAATATTGGCTGCAAGAGAAATCTGGCTTGCCCTTGGCTCAAAGAGGGGGTGAAATACTGGATGTCCAGGATCCACATGCGCAAACTGTGGTTACCTTAAGTGATGAATTACTAATACCGCAGACGTCTGAAGGGAAATACTAGGTAGGGCTGAGGTGGGAAAGCTTGTTATCTTCACCCTCTGGAAAGGTAACAGGAGAGGCAGAAGCACCTGCACCTCCGAGGACCCTCCCCCCGCACCCCACTGTGAATGGGTTTGGCTGCCTGAAGGGGTTTTTCATCTCTTTCTAGACCAGCCAGGACAGGGATGGAGACGATAATCCGAAAGACTGAGTTCTCACAGGGATTATAACTTCTCAAGACTTCCATCTTTCCTGGTTATTTGGTGGGTCCTTAACTTTAATATCCTTCCATATCCTTAACCTCACCCTCCCCCCCAATTGAGGAGCAAGTGCAGGGTGGGGGAGGGGGTTGAGAAGAACAGAATCCCCTTTCCACCGGTTAGGAATTCCTGAAGATTATTCTTTGGGCCTTGCAGTACCCCTGTGAGAGAAAGATACAAAGGGACCTCCAAGTTTCCAAGACCCACTCTTTGCCCTCTCTGTCCACGTGCGGGGCAGGGACGCTTCGGAAAGTCTTTGAAGACTCTACAGAAGTAGACACTGGAGTGGAGGAGCTGCAGATGAGCAGAGTCTAAAGAGTAAAGAGAGCGATTCTGCGCTCTGCCGGGCCCAGTCCCAGCCTGGGCTCCCGTTACTATGCTCTGTTTCCCCGGCCTGGAGGGACCTGGCGTGTCAAGCAGTTTTCCCTGTTAGAGGGTTGGGAGAGCTACACTTTCCGTCCCCCCTTCCCCCCCACCTGTCCTCCCCCTAAGCGCGCCCGCGCGCGCGCACACACACAAGCACAATCTGCGCCCGCTTCTGCGCTAAGGTTTCCCTCGGGGCAGATTACTTTATGACAGGGTGTGATAAGTGGTGATTTTGTTCCTCTTTTGATGGCAGGATTGCTTTGTAAACAGAAGCGCAAACTCCTTCCGATAGTGGTTCCGCACCAGTGCTCGGCGGCTGCCCGGGCACAGCGGGCAGCGGAGGCTGCGGCTGCACCTGTCGCCTGGGACCGGGAGGGCCCCGGGCCGCGCGTGGAGGGGGCGCGCCGAGCGCGGTCGCGATCCTCTGGCCTTCAGGCCATTCCTAGGTCTCGGCCTCTGGGCCTCGGGGCTTCGCTGCACACCCAGGCCTTCTGTACCCATTGCTCCGAGGACTCCCAGCTGAAAGTGCGTGTGTAGAGGGTGCCGGGGTGGACGCACATCAGGGTCGGCCCTCCGCCCTCTGCCCTGGCGCCTATGGTAGGAGGTTTGGCTTCTTCTGCGGTTCCTGGTAACCTTTATCTTTTGCCATAATCCAGCTGGAGAGTCAGGCGGCCTTTTAGGAGCTGGAGGGAGGAAACGCTCAAGGTGAAGGCCCTCAGGTCCTGGCGCGCAGGATGCTGCTGGGGTCCCTTCAGCCTTTCCCCCGAGTGGTCCAGCCTCCTCCTTCCCGGCTCTGAGCCTGGGCGCCAGTTTACCCCAGGAGGGGCCCAGGGACGACGGCTCTCTCGGGCCTGGTGAACCTCCGGAAGGGAACAGGCCCGAGGCGCAGGGAACGGTCACTCATTCTTTCCCAGGAATCCCACTGCGTCTGCGGGGAAGGCGAAGCCGGCGCTGCCGCAGGAGGGGATTTCTGAGTTAACCCCGTTGCTTGGCTCTAGATTTCCAAACGCCTGAAAAGGAGCCTCCGATGAGGTACCCCCTCCCCCGCCCCGGGACGGGGGTGGCACCTGATGGTGACTGGGACGGTGGGAAGGTTCCTAGAGATTCAGGGGTGGAGCGAATGCAGCTGCAGCAGAGCTTTCACCCTGAGAGAAAAGCTGTCCTCGGTGCAACTTGGGGGACGATGGAGCTGGGAGGGAGGGTGACAGAAGGGATAGGAAGAGATTCCATCACTTTTCCCAGGACACCAGGGCCCTCAGAGAGCCTGAGCTCAGCATTACCTCAAGCTGGGAGCTCCCCGAAATTTGATGCCAGGTCACCCCGCTCCTTCCAGAAGCTCAGGGAGCTGCACAGATGTCTGAGATCGTGCTGAGAGTCCAGGACCTGATAGCAAAGGAGCCTGGCTCGTGGTGGCAGCGCAGAGACGGGCAGGGGGTCTTCTTGCTGATTTCCTTCCCCTAAGAGCCAGTGAGGGAGGGAGCGGGGGAGAGAGAGTTTTCTGATGAGAAAGAGGCCCAGAGGAGCTGGCTCTGGAGACAGCTTGGGTGCTGTGATGGTGACCAAGAGCCGTTAGTGGCGGTGGGCCTGCCCCTTCACAGGGCGCAGCTGGCTCTCTAGGGTGGCTGACGGGAGCCTGGGTGCTGGATGCAGCCGGGAAGTGTCCTTCCTCCTTGCCTCCCCTCCCAGCCCCTGCCAGGGCTCCCTCCCCGAGGCGGCAGAACCAGGCCGGTTTGGAGCTAGCGGGGAGATGGAGGTAGGGAAAGGGGCGAAGCAGGTGTCTGGGGAGCAAGGGGAAGGTGGCACACCCGGGGAGACGAGGGTTCCAAGAGGGAGTCGCAGAGGTGCCTGGACCGTGGCATCCAACTGCGGGGTGCCTGAGGAAGGGGCAGCGGAGCTGACACCAACTCGAACTGAACCGGTCTTGGGTGCTGTGTGGGTGGGGGCTAGGGCGGAGTGGACCGGTGCTCCTGGTGAATTCTTAAAAAGCAAATTACCCATTTCACAAATGAGTAAAGTTGAGGTTCAGCCAAGTTCAGGAACTTGTCCTAGATCATTCAGCCGGTAACCATAAAAGACTAAGCTGAGTTTGGACCCCAAGAGGTTGTACTCCAGAGCTAAATTCTAGCTCCCAGCTTCTCCTGGATTCCTCCAGTCCCTCCCCCTTTCTCTCCCCTGCCCCCCCCCCCAACCCTGGTCCCTGCCCCAAGGATCTGAGCAGACGTGTGCCTGAGGCCTGGGCTGCTTCTTTTCCAAAAAGTCCTGTGATTGGCTTCGGGCTTAAGCGCACAAGCAGCTTTGCCTCTCCTCTCGCCACCTTATCCACCAAGTACCGAAGTTGGTACCCACCTCAGCTCTAGTGCATGCCCCTGGTCCTTCCTGGGCTCAGCCTGGCCCAGCCACCAGGTCCCGGGTCCCTCCATCTCTTCCAGCTGTGGTGCAAGAGAAGTGAGGCTGGCCGCTGGGGCCTGCAATCGTGCTCTTTTTTTTTTTTTTTTTAAAGAACACAGCACCCCCCACCGGAATCAGACACAGCCGCAGGCGTGTTCTCCATGTGTCCTGCACGTTGAAGATTTCAGTTTTCATCAAACTCTTTAGACGGTCTGGAAAAAGGCGGAGAAGTTACATGTAGACGCTTCTGGGTTTAAAGAAGCCATCATTTAAGTTATGCAAAATTCGCAAGAAAAAAAAAAACCCACGCACAAACGCAACCCCAACTTGCTGAGCAAGGTGCTAAGGCAGGTCCAAGAAAGTTGAAATCAACTAGAGAACCGGCACTGGGATGAAAGTTCCACAGCCCAGGGACGATTAATATGCTTGGGTGACATGAGGACTCCTCGGGAAGACACCACCGCAGCACCCTGGGGACTGCCAGGAGGAGCGAGGCCATTGGGACCGGCCACCTGGGGTAGAGACTCTTGCGCAGGCGGGATTAGACAGGGAAGGTTTTAGTGTGGGGAGGAGTCTCTGCTCCATGGCGCGGAGATGGCCTTTTGCACACATTTGCCTGACAGGTCAGAGAATCTGACTTGAAACCGGTTCTTTGTCCCTCTCGCTCTCCTTACCACAGCGGCCCAGGAAGGTAATTGCGCTGTCCCAGGAGTCCCAGGCCCAAGTCCTGGACTGGTGGCCACCGGCTTGGGGCTGGCGCTGCTTGGGGACCAGCACAAGCAGAAGCTAAGCCCACGGCCAGGTGTGGTTCCCATGCAGGTGGGCTCGTGGGGAGCCCCAAATCTTGTGGCTTCTTTTAAAGCTCCCTTCTAATTAGAAGCAGCGGTGAAATCACTTGGGTGATTTTATCTGTCATGGGAAAGCGAACCCCAGTCCAAACCTCACCTGCCAATCCCAGAATCACCAACGCCCCCATTCTCCCTTTCAAAAGTTTTAGGGGGAAAAGATAAAGAGCAAGGAAACCACAGAGGGGTGGGGGAGGGGCGGGGGATCGTGGAAGTGAGAAGAGGGGGTGGAACTTTAAATACAAGAATGAGTGTGAGTGTGCAAGTGCGCGCGCGCGAGCGCGCGTGTTCGACTCTCTGCGATGGAAGGAGGCTGAATCTAAAAGCCAGAAATGAAACAGAATCGTGACCCTCCTCACCTACTGAGAAACACTTTGATCTGAGTTCCGATGCTGAGGCCGCCCTGGGGGGTTGCGGACTCGGATCGGCGAGGTTGAACCTCGTGGGCAGGTGGGGAGGCCCAGACGGGCATCTGGCCCCCACCGCGTGCATCCAGGTGCCCAGCACCTACGGGGGCTGGCCCAGTCTCCGGGCCTTGCCCTTCTCGCCACCCCCTCCTCGGGGTGGAGACTCTCCCAGCCCTAAAGTTCCGAGAGGGGAGAGCGTGCAGATGCCCCCGTGTCTTGAGTGCGGCAGACACGCCAAGTCGCACTCGCGTCGCTCCCAGCACGCTCTGGCAAGGCCGTTTTGCCTCGGTTCCCCGGCCAGGGACTGACCGGGAAAGCGGGTTGGGGCTGTTGGGAAAAGCTGGAGCTGATGGCGAGATTGGCGCGGCTATAAATCCATCACTTCCCAGGTCAGCTCCGCGAGGCGCTGGGACTAGGGCTGGCGGAGTGAATTCCTGGGCCAGCGCGCATGCGTCGGCAGGTAGCAACCCAGCTCTTTATGACCAGGTGAGATGTTGGTGAGCAGGTAAAAAAAGGAGGATTTGCCTAAGCGATTCCAGGGAGCGGGCCCGGCCGAGCCCTACAGCCCATGCCCGGCGGGGACCCGTCGCCAGGAGCGCCGAGCCGCGATGTCCATACTTGCCAAAATGGGGGACTGGCAGGTACGGGGGTTTGCCGGGGCTGGGGCTGCGGGGGGCGGGGGTGGAGCGGGGGAGGGGGCCGGGCGGGGGGAGGCGGAGAGGCAGAGCCGTGGCCCAGGGCGGCGGAGTCGTAGTGAGGCGCGCCCGGCAGCGCCCGGGAGGGTTCCCAGGGGAGAAGGAGGACAGGAAAAACGGGCGCGGGCGGCGGCCGCGGCGCTGGGGGCCACGCGCGCCGCCGGCGGCCCGGGCGCTGGGCAAAGTCCGGTGCCCGCGCCACAGGTGGCCCCCGGGGTGGGGGGTGGGGGTCACTGGTGGCTTGCCTTACGGCCGCCCCCCACCACACACACACACACACCCCAAGTAGAAACTGGGGTGGATGACTAATTCAGGCGGCTGGGGAGGGGGTGTAGGGCGCAGGGCGGGGGTGCGGTGCGCCCGCAGGAAGGTTCCCGCCTCGCCACGCCTCGGGTCTTGCCCTAGACCCCAGTGAGGCGAGCGAGGCGGGGATGGGGTACGGGTGCACCTGTTTCTCTTCGTGGCTCCAAGTCTGGGGGAACCTCGGGGGGCGTGGAGAGCGAAAAGGGGTCTGGCTGGACAGGTCGCGCTGGCGAGCGGCTTCTTTTGGGGGGAACCGCTCCAAAGAGTTTGCGCCCAGTTGAGCTTCTCCCTGGGTCTTCCCCGAGCAAGTCTTGGCCGCTCGCGCCACGGGTGGGGGTGACTGGATGGGGGCGGCGAGTGGCGAGTGATGAAGCAGAAGGCCTAGAATGCGCCGAAACCAACGCCTCCAAACTTGGCCCTGCTAGGCCGCCGTCACCACCGGGCCAACCAGGCTTCAGATCCTGCCCTCCCAGCACCCCGGACCGCGACCTGGGCCGGGGAAGCGCTTGTCCAGCTCCCTCCTTCAACCTTCCAGACCTTTCCCCTGGGGGAACCGGGGCGGCTCTGCCGCCCATTTCATAATGGGAACCGCGGGGCCCTCTTTTCGCCCTAGCCAAGCGGAGGCCTGGTTGGAGCGAG
Source organism: Catagonus wagneri (assembly GCA_004024745.2). NCBI lineage: Eukaryota > Metazoa > Chordata > Mammalia > Artiodactyla > Tayassuidae > Catagonus > Catagonus wagneri. The sequence continues at coordinate 27,959,134 of PVHT021183524.1, forward strand.
ATTCTATGCGCCTAAAAGCCTGCGGGCGGATTCGAACCAAATGCCCTGAATCGCCCAAAGAAAAGTTGAGGCCCTGCTCCTTCCGGTTTGAGTTCTTTCACTTGTCTCAGATTTCCGCCATTAGAAGTAAAGTGTGAGAGAAGTCCCATCTTCATTACACTCTCTGCACTTGGGGAAAGGAAGTCTTTGGCCATATTTATTTCTTTACTTGATAGACATATATGTACATTATCAGCATGAGCTCTTTTAGACCTACCCTAGTTAAACTTAAATAAGTTCAACTTCATCTCCGAAGTTAGACTGTGTGGTTTAGGAGTTCACATCCCACACCAAACCCCAAATTTTGGGAACACACACCCTTCCCTCCCTCACCCCGTGGACCTCAGGGCCCTCCTTTAGTCTCTTCCCTGGAGGGTGAAGATTAGGGGAGCTCTTTGATGGAGGTCTTTCGGTTTTCTCCTCAAGCCCACAAACTTTGCTGCAGAATTCTTCGCTGTGAGAAAACGCCCGGAGCGCAGAGCGCAGGCTCCTCCGGGGTCTGCGCCGCCAATGGGCCCAGATGAGGGTCGGAAGCCGCAAGGTTACAGCCCGAGGGGGACGAGCGTGAACCCTGGGCCTGGTTCCCACGGGCTCTCGGTTTGGCAAGTGGTGGGAAGCCTGGATTTTGGGTGCAGTCCGAGGATTTGGGGTCTGGCCTGTTGGGCTCCTGGGGCCCCCTGGGTGGTGACGACCAGAGAAAACGGGGTCCTTCTGCCCCAGCTCGCTGTCTCTTTGCTTCTCTCGGTGTCTCAGCCTCAGACACACATACTGGTTCTTCTCCCAACGCCCTCTCTACGCCCTCTCAGCGGGCCTGGGTCCCTGCCCCCTGCCCCCAGGCCTGGCGCTGCTGTCCTGGGGTTCCGGGGAGGCAGGGTCATTGACATGCAATGAAGTGACTTGTCGTGGTAACGACGCTCACGCCACCACGGCTCCACCGCCTCCAGGAGCAACCGGGGCGCTGGCCCGGGCGTTCCTTCAGCGCCCGGAACGCGGGCGGCGACGCAGAGCCCGCAGGCTCCAATCTGCACCTCAAAGGCGTCCTCGGCGGGAAAACAACAACAGTTAAGCAGCCCCGGCGGGTGCGGAGCCGGAGGTCTGCGGGGCTGGGGTCAGCCAGGGCGTGGGGGGCGGGAGGTGAAGGCCCCTTGGTGCCTCCCCCGGCCCACAAGTAGAAAGAAAGCGAAACTTAGAGCGTCCCCCGAAGCACACCGTGGCGACATCTGGAGTGTAGAAGGCCACGCTCCCAAGGCCTGGGGTTGGGCCTGCAGATCACTCTCTGGGGCTGCGGTCGCGGCTGGGAGGTGTCAGTCCCCCCAGGCGGCTCACCTCCCGACTTCAAGCGGCTGCGCTGGGCGGCGGCGACGGCGGCGGACCCGGGCCCGGCCGCAGGGTGCGCGGCGCTCGCGCTGAAGGTTGACCATTTTGCGGGCAGAGTGCGGCGCCGAGCCTGGAGCTGGGTGCAGTCGAGTTCTGTGCCGGTGCTCAGGCCGGGAAAGGAAGTGCAGGGGAGCGCCCGGCCGACGGGAGGCAGTCCCTCCGGCTCTAAAGCCCCCTTGGAGCGCTGGTATTCCTCCCAATATAGTTTTTTTTTGGGGGGGGTGTTGGGGGGGGCTCTGGCCTACTCTGCTGGGCTTGGGGAATTTGCTGCTGTCTTCTGGAGGGAGAATTGCCCTTCGGCAGCGTGGGGGTGGGGAGGAGGGTGTCCCCCTCCTCTCACCTACCTTCCACCTGTTAGGGAACGCTCGGATCTGCAACACTTTCTACTCCCCGAGCCTGGACGCGCTGTGGATACCTGGGAGTCCTGGAGATTTGCACAAAGCAGGCCCAGGCGGAATCCGAGGGCCTTATTAGAGCAACTCCGAGGCGAGACCTACTGTAGTGGGGGAGTTTGTAGTATCTGAGAGGGAGAAAGAACGTTTTTTTAATGGAGGCCAAATGAGGGAGCTCAGCCAGAGAAATTAATTACTCTGTATTTCCAAGGATCACATCACGTCTTTTTTTTTTTCTTTTTTTAAATTCTGTTTCACAGAAGGAAAAAATATCAAGCCCCGGCGGGGCGAGCAGGCCCCAGGGTGGAGCGGGAGCGCCTAGACTGGCCGACCTGGAGAAGGGGGTAGCTCCCCGGCCTCCGGGTTCCGCGCCAGCCGGGCACTGCGCCGCGAGCGCGCCCGCGTTAGTAACAGCCCCAAATCATGAAGGAACTCTCCCTGCTTTAATTAAAAAGGGGAATCTTGGGAAAACCGGAGCAGATTAGCACTGCGAAGGGTTGGTTCCCAGCGATTTATTTTGATGCATGCATGACACGGCGCACACATGTTGGTATTTCGGCTCAACTCCAGAAGCGACTGTGAGTCTCCATAGGAGCTCTGTCTTCTTGTCCACACTGCACCCAGGAAACCCTTAGCTCAATACCACGTTGAATTAGCAGTCGGCCCTAGCTTCATACGAATGAGAGGAAAGTCATTTAACTCCTGGAGCTGTCAAGCAGCCTCTTCAGGGTACACTTTTTATTTTACACGCGGCAATTAAAGGATCGCAAACCCTAGCCGAGCGACTGAGGCCATTTGGCAAAAATCTCCAACCTGGGGGGAGGGGGATGGAGGGAGCGCAAAGCCAATAAAACTCCCGGGGTGCTGCGGCCGGGGGCGTCGGCTGCCGCGAGCGAAAGCGATCTCTTGTTGGGCAAAAATCCTGGAGTGACTTCGCCGGTCTTGGTTTGGTGGTTATTTTTCACTGCGAAAGGGATAACGATTTCTAATAAAATTGGACGGGGCCGAAAGGATAGAGCCGCTTGTGGAAGCAGGGATCGGGGGAGAGGTGCTGAGAGCCCGGCCCCCGGCGCGGCCGCTGGGACCCTGCGCGGTGCCGAGCTTCTGCCGGAGCATCTCCCTCGACGAAGAGCCGGAGAGAAGAGAAGGGTGGCTTGCGGGCGGGGGCGCTGGGGCAGGGGCGCGTGGCGGGGCTCCGGGGAGATTTCGGGGGCTCCCGGGCAGGCGTGCGCTCTAGCGGCAAGTTCGCAGCTCGGAGAGGCCTTTATACCTGGGTCGGAGCGGCCGGCGGCAGACTGGGAAGCTGGCAAGCAATTGGACTATTGTTGATATGCTAATGAGGCGATTAGGCTGTTGGTAAAAGGAAAAGGAAAAAGTTTCTACCATTAGAGGGAGATCTCTGAGCGCACACGGGAGCTCTTTCCCTTCTCGCCTCCTCCTCCTCCTCGCCCTCCTCCTCCTCCTCGCCCTCCTCCTCCTCCTGCGCTCAGCGCCCGCAGCCGGCACTTTGCGCTTACCCAGAGAGTAGCTCCACTTTGGTGCGAGGCGGAGAGGGGGCAAATCCATTCACGCCGATCCATGAAAATGCTTTGGAAACTGACGGATAACATCAAGTACGAGGACTGCGAGGTAAGCGCGGCGCTGGCTCAGTCCTTCTCGCGGCCGCGGGCACGGAGCTCTACTTCCCGCTTCTCCTCCTCTCCTCGCGGCCAGCGGCAAAGGCGGGTGGGACAAACTTTCCGCAGCGCGGCGGCCGCCTCTCCGATTCGCCCGAAAAATGCAGGGGAGAAGCTGCAGAGGGAGGCTAAGGACGCTCCCTTCTTTCATGTCCCTCCTTCGAAGCCCCTGTTCCACGTGTCCCTCTTTTTTTTTTTCCTGACCAATTTTGACTGTGCCTAAGAGTTGAGCGAAGAGAGATGAGCGTGGGTTTTTGAAGCATTTGCTGGCAACTGGGCACGCGTCTGTGCACTCCGCGGGTCTCACCAACGAGATTCTGAGGGCGCAACTCACCAGGAAAAGAAAGGAAAGAGAAATCCCTCTTTAACTTTGTCCCTGATCTTTAATCTCCCTTCTTTTATTTATTCATTCTTTCCTTCCTTCCTACCACCCCCTCCCCACCCAACCCTTGCTAAAAAAGGCTTCTTTTCTGTCTGGGGAAGGGTCTCTCACACTTGGCTCTGAGCTGAGTTGCACCTCGCAGAGTGCGGGTTCAATCTGGGAGCGCTCATCTCCCAAACTGCTGCGGGGCTCCTCCAGGTTCACTGTTTTTCTGGAAGTTCTTCTAGGCAGCTTCCCCCCTCTGAGCTACTTGGTGGGCTCATCTCTGGGGCGGGGGTGGGAGGCTGCGCCGCACGGAGCCTGCTGGCTGCTGGGTCCCTACGCGTCCGACCCTGCAGCTGCCTGGAACTGCGCTGCGTGACCGTGGGAATCCTGGCGGGGCTGCCCACGACCTCTGCTGCGCGGAGCCCTCCCGGCCGATAGAGCGCGCCGCCTTGGAACCCATTAAGGGACCCACGGTCCCTGGAGCTCTGCTTCTCGGGGCGGCCGGGGAAGCCCCAGAAAGACCAGTCGGAGGCCGGAGGCATTGGGCTCGGGCCTGGCGGCCGCTGCCCCTGCCCCTTCACCACCTCCGCTAAAAAGAGCGGATGAGTCACGGGAGGGGGAGGGGGACCACGCAGCGACCGGAGATTACCTATGTAAATGATAGTTTTTTTTTTTTTCTCTCTCTCTTTTCTTTTCGGCATTTAGAGCTGGGACTGTCACAGCTCTGTGCGGGCGCAGCGGCGGGGGTCTTCCCTTGAAATCAGAACCTGAACGATGTGTCAGCCGTCCCTTTTCTTCTCTCCTGTTTGTAGACTATTTTAAATCTTTCCCCTTTCGCGGGCCCTCCCTTTTCGCCCTCCCTCCCCCACCCACCCCAGGGATGGGGCAAGGGGTGACGTCCCAAGGGAACGGGTGCTTCTCTGGGGACCTGAGTCTTGCGCGATGCGGAGTGTGAAAACTCCATGGCAGACCAGTCGCTTTGTTTTCAGGGCTGGGGCCGGGGGTCCCCTGCGAGCTGGTCGGCGTGAAACCGAGCCCCTAAGCCTCCCAGCGCGGATTGCCGCATCCGGGCTCAGGCCCCGGGATGGGGCATTCACTTGGCAGGCGGGGTGCAAAGCTCCGCGTCGCGCGAGGCGCCTTTGGGACCCAGGTGGGAGGCGATGAACTTGCACCCCCCGGAGAGGGACCCTGTGGGGGCGCGTGTGCGTGAGTGAGATCAAAAAAGGAGAGAGAAGCGAAAGAGGAGGATAAATGGAGTGAAAACTCTTTCAACAACTTTGCGGTGGGCGAGCGCCGGAGCAGGGATTTCGGGTTTCCGAGCCGGCTTGGGGTTGTCTAATTATGCCGGGCTCTGCAGGGACACGCAGGAGGCGAGGTGCCGCTTGTTCTGACACCCCGGCGGGCAGACTGGCAGCGGCGGCTGCGAGGGAGAGAGTCGTGTCATCCGCGGGGGGGCGTCGGGCGGGAGTGGCCCAGCCAGTCGGACGGGTTTGCTCGGGGAGCCGGGAGCCGGTGCCAGCGGCGCCCGGGCTGGGCCGCCTCGCGTCTCTGCGCGCCCCGGGCCGCGTCCCGGCTCCCACGCCCCGAGCCCCTGCCCGGGAGAGCCGAGGGCGGGGCGGCCGCCGGCGCAGAGCGTCCGGCCCCCGGGTGTCCGCGGACAGCTTGAGCGGCGGCGGCGGCCCAGGCGCAGGCCGGTCCCCGGCGGGGCGCCGGGCCATGGAGGAGCGGCGCGGCGGCGGGCGGCCGGACCCCGAGCCCCAGGCCCGGCTGCGGAGCGGAGGAGCCCGAGGCCGGAGAGGGCCGGGAAGCAGCTCGGGCGCCGAGAGCCCGACGAACGCCCGGACGCGGTCCCCGGCAGCTCCCGGCCGCGCCGCGCGGCCCCCGCGGCGTCCCGAGGTCTGCCCCAGCCTTTTAGGTCCGATTGTCCTCGCTCGCTTCCTCTCCCCCTCCCCCTCCCCCGCGGCCGCCCCCCTCCGTGCGCTCGGGCTCGGCCCCCTCCCCCTCCTTCGCTCCCTCCCTCCCTCTTTCCCTCCCTTCCTCCTCCCGGGCTCTCCCTCCTTCCCTCCCTCCCCTCTCCCCACTCCGGGCTCCTGTCGCGCGCCCACACTTTCTTTCTCGCACACGCACGCAGACACATTTCTGCTTCTCTGCGCGCTCGCCCTCGGTCTCCCTGGCTCCCTCTTTCTCTTTCACTTTTGCCTGCCCTGCAACCTTTTAAAATGTTGCCCCTTCCCTGTGATTCGCCAGCCGCCGCGCCGCGGCCCCCCGCGCGCTCGCCCGCTCCCTCTCTCGCCCGCTTTTTGTCTCTCGCGCTCCCTCTCCCCACCTCCGATTTGCTACACTGAGGCTCCCGTCAATGGACTGCATTGAGAGCCGGCTCCGGCGCGAGTTGCCTCTCCGCTTCACGCTCGATTTCCAGGCATTCTTCCCTTATTAAGTATTCGTGTAATATTAATAGTCATGAATATCTGCTATTAGGAGGCTCGAGGAACGCTGCCCGGCGCGGTTATTAGAAGCTCAAGCGAAGCCGCCGCTAAGAAAAGAGGGGGAGACACGGATTAAGGAACACGCACGCACACACACACGCACAGACACAGACACACACACACACACACACACACACACACTTTTTGCTTTTTCCCTTTTTGGGGTTTTTCATTTTTTAAGGAACTTTGAATCCTACCCGATCACGGCAGGATAGAGACCGTGGGTTCGACCAGCTGAAGGCGCCGCTCCAATCGGTGGTTCAAGTTCGGATGGACCAGAGCGGGGCTCCAGCGCTCGGGGGAGCGGCGGCGCCGTGACCGGAGTCCTGGGTGGCGCGGGGCTCTCGGCGCCTTTTGTGTGGGGCGCGCTCGGGCGGCGGGGCAGCCGGGCTCTCCGGGCTTGCTTGTTGTTTTCCACCCTGACTCGTTACCCCAGACTCTTCGCAGATGTTAGTTCACAGTTTTTCAGCTATGGTGAGTCCCACCCCCACCCCCATGCCTGTTTCCTTAGGAATTCGACTCGTTTGGAAACCTGGGGCTGCCGAGTGGCCCGAGACTTCGGGTTCCTCGCCCGGCTCTCCTGCGGGGCACCCCCCCTTTCCGTTTGCATTCGCCTCTCTCCGCGCTTCTCTTCCTCTTTTCCCTTCTTGAATCGAACGCGGTCCCCCCACCCCACCCCCCGACCAGAGCTCGACCTCTCCCGGCGCGCAGACCTACCTCGCCGTTACTTTCCGAGGCGTGTGTCTCGCCACGTTCATCTTGGTTTCCTCGCCTCTTCACTTGTTCCCGAGCTGTTCTCAACCTCTGATGCTTAATTCGGCTGCAGGAAATACGCTGCCCGGCGTGCCCCTTCCCCTCGGGGCCCGGGGCTGAACCTCCGAGGAGGTTTCGCATTCCCTGGAACCTACTCGGTTCGCTTGTTTTGCAAGCGAATTGCAATAGAGGATCCTAAGTCAGGCGTTTCTTCTGCCCTTTGGGGCTGGGGTGGAAGGGGCGGGGGCCTCCGCCCCGGGGTGCACCTCTCCCTTTTAAACCCAGTATAAGGCTGAATCTTTTCATTTTAAACCTTGGCTTGACTTCCCCCTCTCGCCGTCCCTACCATAAGTCGACCCCGTGCAGAAATAAAGGCTCCTGAGGAATCGGGGAAGACAGCTCCCCATTCCGCGGCTAAAACCTTCTTTAAGCTGGTAATTTAAACGTGTGCTTTCCTCGCAGCCCCTCCACGAAACATGTTTCTATTTAAATAATCATGAAATGGTAATGGTCTTTGAACGGGTTTGACTTTTTCCTCTAAATAGATGGAACAGGGTAAACAATAACGCCGGGGCAGGCAGGTTCAAACCCAGGGACAGAGAAAAGGCCGCTTCTGCCGTTTAATATTTAGCAGGGATTTAAATTTTGCTTAAGGGAGGTTTCACTCTGCAGCTTCACGAGCTGTATTCCGAGAGGCCCTTTTCTGCTATTGTAACCCCCCTTGGAAAGAAACGCCTAAGGAGAGTCTCCTTGGCACCGTCTAATTCCCTGCGTTTGGGGAAGGGCCCGTTTCACGTCTGGAGAATTTTCCGAAAAGAACCTCTCAGGGCTCCCTTCTTGCCGGCGGCCTGCGGACTGGAACGGGCGGTTTCCCACGCAGCCTGGCGCAGTGGATTTAGTGCGGCGGCTGTGCCTCGACGCCTGATGTCTCGTTCTCCCCTCTTCCTCTCGCCCTCTTCCAGGACCGTCACGACGGCACCAGCAACGGGACGGCACGGTTGCCCCAGCTGGGCACTGTAGGTCAATCTCCCTACACGAGCGCCCCGCCGCTGTCCCACACCCCCAATGCCGACTTCCAGCCCCCCTACTTTCCCCCGCCCTACCAGCCTATCTACCCCCAGTCGCAAGATCCTTACTCCCACGTCAACGACCCCTACAGCCTGAACCCCCTGCACGCCCAGCCGCAGCCGCAGCACCCGGGCTGGCCCGGCCAGAGGCAGAGCCAGGAGTCTGGGCTCCTGCACACGCACCGGGGGCTACCCCACCAGCTGTCGGGCCTGGATCCTCGCAGGGACTACCGGCGGCACGAGGACCTCCTGCACGGCCCCCACGGGCTTGGCTCAGGACTCGGAGACCTCCCGATCCACTCCTTACCTCACGCCATCGAGGACGTCCCGGTAAGAGGCCGCGCGGGCAGGGCGGCGGGAGAGGAGGCGCGGACCCCGCTCGCCCCCCTCCCCCAGGCTCCCCAGAACATCAGCCGGGGGGGGGGGCTTCCCCCTCCGTGGTGTTGACTTTCTCAAAAGCCTCATTTTATTTGGGGGTGGGGGGAGTGGCGGACACTTGCAGGACCCACCTAGACACACGCATTAAAATTTTGCGAAAGTAGTTGAGACAGTTCTGCCCGTAGAACGATGGTTCCCGGACCTCCTGCAAACAATGCCTGCGTTACCGTTTACATAAATCAGGCGGGTTTCTATGAACCGCCGTCTCTTGTCACCGGTGACACCTTCCCCTCTCCACGACAGTACACTGTTTCAACTGGGAGAGGGTGTCCGGGTCCACCATCGCTGTGTCTGTCGTGGGTATTTCTGTCCTGAAAAACGTGTTAGAGTCACCCAAAAGAGCTCATTTAAATGCCCTAGCAATTTAAGAGAAAGTGTGTAAAGGATGGACGACGAAAATTATTTTTTACCGGATTTTAAGAACACTAGTGCTGTCTGAAAGTTATGTCCACTCTGCCCTGATTAAAGACTAGTAAGTGGCAAATCCGAGCAGGACAGTAAATGCAGCCTTTTTCTCTTCCTAGGGGTGCTAAGTGCTGACCTCATAAATCATTAGCTCGGTTCCCAACGCCTATCAGAACCTGCTACACAGCCCATATTAAATTAAATGTTTTGAGACGATTGGGCAGTGCATTCTTTGAGTTCTAATTCGGTTATCAATAAAAGCAGCTTTGAATGATTTCTAAATAAGCATGGTATTAGCGCATTTGCTATTTACAGTGCAAGCCAGGCTATTGATAATTTGAAAATACTTTCTGAAATTAAATTTAAACCAGCATCTCCGCTTCAATTCTACATATTTATGGTCGCCTCACAACCTTCCTGAAATGGAATTAGAACAAGTCAATAATTTTATTAAAGCTGTAAAGGCTCTGTTAATGCCGCTTTTCTTTGGAGAGGAAATGTATCTGGATGTGATTTTTGCTAAAATGCTATTTCAAATTACTGCATCAAATATTGCAGCAATATGTCCGTTGACAGTTTAATGATTCCTTCATTAGATTGCAAAGAAAATGGTCAGATGAACTTACCTGCTTGCCTGGTGAATTTAAAACGTTATTTAAGTTCCATAGGAAAATAGGATATTTATTACATCTCTCATTTGGCCTAGTTAATCGCTGAAATTTGTTGGTTATGTTTAGCAGCCTGACATGGAAAGCAAGAAAGTAGGCAGTTGATCCAACATGAGGTTTAGTAAGCACTGTGTGTGTGTGTGTGTGTGTGTTTTATAGGTTTTTAGAAAATGATACTAAATGGTGCATTTCTTGGAAAGTAAAATGAGAGGAGTAATAGTTGAGAAAAGAGCAATGAAGAAACAAACCTGGAAGTTTCTGATCATTTTAGGTCCCCTTCACAAAGAGTCTCTGAATCCTTTTCTTAGTCTGCTCATTGGAAATATTTGAATTACAAAATTACTTTGCAAGCTTCTGGAATTACTGTGAATTAGAATTGCTCTGCTCTGCAAAAATTCCGAAGTGGCTGGTGTGAATTCTTAACACTTGTATAGTCATTCTTTGTGGCGAAATTGGCCTACAGGCGAAATTAACCAAAAGACCAAATAAAAACAAGGCAACCCAGTTGCTGCTCTTCCCCTTTCCCTCTCCACCTTTCAAGAAAAAAAAAAAAATTCCTTCAAAGGAATTTGGGTCAAGAAAAGGGTTGTTTTCAATTTCCCCACTGCTGCAACAGTTAACCTTTAATAAGAATGACTGCCAGATATTTAAGAAAATCAAATCGATGGTGAAAATTATTTAATCATTAATATCTCAGTGGGGTTTTAAACTTAACAGTCTTCCCTGTATGGACAAGGTCTAGAAATAACACAAATAAAAGTATTATGCCACAGTACATTTACTTTATGGGTTTAGGGTACATGCATAAAGGGATCATATTTCCCCATATAGTTAAAACACAAGAACTGCAGCAGTAGTCATTTCTGAACATTTCTCAATTTAATTATACTTAAATCCAGAAGCACTTTAGGCAAGTTACAAATGAGAGCATTGAGTATAATAAAACCTGTAATAAAGCAACTTAGTACCATCCACCCGGAATCATTGCGATCAGGCACAATTAACAGGAGCATAAATCCAAGACAGAATGGAAAATGTTCAAATCAGTATTATTGTTGGACAAAGACTAGAGAAGGAAGTAATAGTTTTTTTTTTTTTTTTAAATGGTAATGCCTGTGTTTGGTAACGATTGTGAAATCTTCTATCTCAGCAGCCCTGGTGCTAATTTGTAAACACAGCCAGACATTATATTGCCTGTCAGTTTCTGCATTAGAAAACATGATTTCATTTTACTTTCTAATCACGTTTTGACTCCAGCACACACGTATATCCATCCATCTGTAAAAGAAAAAAAAGGGAAAAAAGAAATAAACCCACACTAACAAAGCTGCAGCAGATCTGCTGCTGGACACAGGAAAACCTCCAGTTTTTTTTCCTTTTTATCATTTTTTTATATACCTATCCGATATCCAGGTTAGACAGTAGCCCTTTCTTAATTTTTTTCCATTTTCCCATAAGTGAAGGTGTGTGTACACGTTTGCTCTCTTTATCACACACCTGAAACGTTTCTACTGCTCCCCAGTTACTGCTGCCCTTGTCATTTCTATTGTGTTTCTCTGGCTTATGCTTGCCCGAACACTGAAACCACTGAAGTCCGAAGCCTCCGAGGCGCCAAACTAAAGCTAGGTGTATTTTTAAAGGTTGAACCGATTGTGAGAAAGATCAGGTGCTCCAAAACTCGCTGTGATTTCCAAAGAAAGTTTTATTCCCCACCCCCACCTCCTTCAAATGTGGATTATTTGCTGGGGGGAGGAGAAATTGGCCGTGGGTGCACAGTGAAACCTCTTGAGCTGCAAAGCCCCAAATTCCAATAAGCCAAGATGAGATGTTTATATATAAATGTCACTAGATGGGAGGGGGGATTTCGATTCTACACCTTCCCCTCCCCCTATCTTGCAGGGAATATTCATTTCCTTTTGTTTTGATTATACACTTACATCCATGTGTATCCTTTTGTTGCAGCATGTAGAAGACCCGGGTATTAACATCCCAGATCAAACTGTAATTAAGAAAGGTAAGCCATTTCCTTCTGCATTCCAAGCATGTCCTTACAGGCATAGTGCTATTTAAAAGAACTTGCAGAGCTGTATTTATTTTTTTCAAGTTGGATTTCCTAGAGGCTCAGAATTAGTGAATAGATAGGCAAGGAACAGCAATGCTTAAATAATCGGCTTTCAGTATGTTGGTAATGGCAACAGGCTAGCTTTGTTCTGATTCCATGACTTGACCATTTAATTTAGTTTAATGATATCTGGACAAACACATGAAATGTGTAATAGTTGAATTGATTTGGAAGTGGTATTTCAATTTTGAAATGGTTTTAACAGTTTAGTTAATCCATTGTGTGAGTGGCCATGAGTGTAAGAAGTGTATAATGCTAAAACAGTGCAAGTAATTTAATATTAATAGAGGGACAGATGCTAAGAGGGCATAGCACTTCTTAGCAGAGGGGGAAAAAAACCTTTCATGTTCTTAATTTCTTATTAGCTGTTTAGGGGTTTTTAAACTTTGTGAATTAGGTTAACAAAAATTTGGCTTTTGGTTAAAATTAGCTTCTTGAAGATGTCAGGGTTATTAGCATAATTGTTTGGAGCAGAAATTATTTTTAAAAAGTGTCAAGTGATTTGGATGGATTTGTAATGTGTATTGTGTTTAGTAAGTAGAAATAAAGTTTACTGGACTAAATGCTATTCACAAAAGCTTTTTTTTTTTTTTTTTTGTTATGGTGGCAACGTTACATTTCAGGCTTCCAGGCACCACCAGAGGACGATGCTATATATAAAACTGTTCTCATTTCTAACCCCAATCAGTATATTGTTAGCTAAAGTTTCATTTTTGCATCTGTGAAGTCTTTGTCACGTCAAATTAGATGTGCAAGGGATAAATCTTAAGAGATGCTCTTTCCAAGTCGACATGATAATTGGCTCTTTTATTAGTAATCTCTCAAGAGTTCGTTTAACTCCTATTGTCTCTATTAGCCTCCCCAGAGCTATTAATGTCACAAGTGATCTATCCAAAACCTAGAGACCCCCCACCTCCCTATACGTCTAAAATACCCCCATTAAAGAGGGAGGGGTACTGGGATGAGAATGTGTGCATATTATTATGTATGTCTCCGTGTGGAATTTTAAAATATAAGGTGCATACTCAAACGATTATGAATGCATCTGAATTATATTGGTGTTAGAAACACAACATGTTAGTACACTTTGTCAGCCTTTATTTATTTTTTCTAAGTATGGTGGATCCAAAGTGAAGAGCTTATGATTTTAATTAACAAGAATATATCCCCCCCCTTCTAAAAGAAGGTGCTTAAGCGCAGGACAGTTAACTATTTGCTCATCAAAAGAACACACTGCTAGTATTCCAGGGTAGGCCTGTTTCTTTCTTTCTCCCAGTTCGAAACGGGGCTTGGAATAGATTTCCAAAAGTCAAGAGTCTTTTTCACAGCGAAACACAGGAAAGGGCCTATTCATCAAAAAGATGGGTATGTGTGTGGTGTGTTGACAACAGGCTTGGTGTCTTGACCGAAATGCTCATTCATAGGCAGCTTCCGCCACCTAAACTCGCGGCTGATTTTAATTATAGGTCTTTGAAGCCAAAGTCCCCGCAACAGTAAATCCCTCGCCCCACTAAAACTCCCAAGCATACACAGCTTGCTCTCGGTTTACAAACCTAACCCCCTCCCCTGCACCTTAAGCCCGTGCTCCAGCACCCGGCTGGGGCCCACCTCTCCTCGGATGCTGAGAGCCGACAGGGTTACGATTTCACCACCATCTCTAGAGAGCGCCCTTGCGGTTAAAAGGAAAGGGTCCAGACAGAAGCACGGGCCTGGCTGGCGGGGCAGGGAGCCCCCTGGCCGCCAGTGAGACGCGCCGAGGAGCACAGGCTCCATCCCCGGGGATGGAGCAGGGAATGGGGCAGGAGGTGGAGAAAGAGTCACGGAATTTTCAGGGCTGGGAGAAGAGCGGGGTTGCGGCGCAAGCTTGGACGCCGACCCTGCCCGGGGAGAGGGCTCGGGAGGGATCCTCGAAGCCCACGCGCGGCCTCCCCGTCTGTCTCCGCAGGCCCCGTGTCCCTGTCCAAGTCCAACAGCAACGCCGTCTCCGCCATCCCCATCAACAAGGACAACCTCTTCGGCGGCGTCGTGAACCCCAACGAAGTCTTCTGTTCAGTTCCGGGTCGCCTCTCGCTCCTCAGCTCCACCTCGAAGTACAAGGTCACGGTGGCGGAAGTACAGCGACGCCTCTCACCGCCCGAGTGTCTCAACGCTTCTCTGCTGGGCGGAGTGCTGCGGAGGTGAGGCCCGGCGCGGCCCTGCCCGCCCCGCCCCGCGGCCGGGGAAGCACCGCGCCTGCGCCGCGGCGGCGACGCCGACGGGCCTCGCGCCAGGGCCCTCCCTTCGCGGGAAAAGAAAGGGGCGGGGAGAAAAGCGCGGAAGCGGGTGGGTGGGGGTTGGGGGCGGAGCGAGGCGGCGCGCGCCTGCGCTCTTCGCCGCCTTCCCGCGCGCTCCGTCGTCCGGGGGGCGGGCCCGGGTCGGCCTGCGCCGCACGCACGCCGGCTCCTCCGCCTCCTCCCGCCCCTCCCCGCGCGCAGGCGCAGCTCGTTCCGCCGTGGGCTCAGTCCCGGCCGCTGCAGCCGCGGGGCGCCGTGCACCCGCCTTTTCCCTCCCTGCGCACACCTTGCAACCCGTGGAAAACGTCCCCTCGGGCTCCTCACTTTGCCTTACCTCCACGGAGGGTCTCCGACGGCGCCCGCGGTCCCTAGAGTAGCGTTTTTAGTAGAAGACAATGGTGTTCTCTAGAGCCTGGCGCCACGCCCTCCGCATCACTGCCACCCCAGGCCAGAGGCACACCCTCGTGCCAGTGGTGCTGGCACTAACGCTTCCGATGCACTGCAGTCCCGTGTGCCAGGCAGCGTGCAAGGCATGCGTTCTGTGTGGTCGCTACCGACGACTGCGTGTCGCATACGTGGTCAGGGACTCTCAGCTGACTCGCGCGAGGTCGGAATGATTCATTTCGCAGATAAGATTTTATAAGCGTCAGCGAAGTGAAGTACCTTCTTTTCCAGCAAGTTCCCCCCACCCTGCCGCCCCGTGGGCTCCCACCTGACGTTGTGTGTTGGCGGGTCATGTGTTGAGCTTTCCCAGGAATATTTTCTTCGAGTTCTTTTTGATTTTTCATCAGAAAGTAGACCCGAAACTTCATTCTTTTGACCTCTATTCCTGCATCTTTTTTATAGACCTGCAGTGGCTCCGTGATGGGCATATCCCATACACAGGCTACAAAATAATCGTTTTTGGAAGATTTTAGCATCAGGTCTTCCACTCTTTCCTGCTTCAGTCACAAGCATCTGCTGTCCCCTTATAATCTTTCACTGACACAGATCTGAATCCCGCCCTCTGCCTTTTCCTCCCCTTCCCCCACCCCCAATATTGGAGACTGTTTACCTAGGGGAGTATAATCTAATCCACACAATTAAAGAGCACTTGAGTAGGGAATAAAATCTGAAATTAATTAATTTGCTGTTTTATTTAAACAATTTATCTTAACCACTTTCTGATTATGGGAGTCTATTTAGACATCTGTTTAGAACCACCTCCATTGTCTCTGAAATCAGTGAAATTTTTAAAGGCTGGTATCAACTGTTGACCTTACCGGTTAGGCTGGTGACATGGCATGTAAACAGTTGGTGAAATGAATTTCCTATTGGGGCTCAAGCCAGAGCAAGAAACGTGAGCCGATGGTGACAGTGATGATAACTTTGGTTCCTCTGAACAGCCTAACAGCTGATTTTGCAAAGACAATTTAAAGACCTGTTGGGATCTCTGTGATTGTAACAACCGGGAAAATATACAGTAATCAGTTGAACTCAAAGAGGCCTCATGCCCTAGAGATGAGAACTGTGTTTGTTTGTGGTTCTTCTTTAGAGAGCTGGAAAGTCAAAACCTTCCAACTTGCCACAGTAGCTCCAGTAGTAACTGAACACAGGAGCTGCTTTACAGTTTAACAAGCGTTTATCTCCTATGATCTTTCTGTACCACTCATTCCTTGCCCCCCCCCACAGACACACATACCTTGGGGCCAGGATGCTTAATTTTTAAAAGCGCATTTTAGGAAGTTGTCAAAATGACTACAGTGTGATACACAGCAACCAACTGCGTTCTAAATCTCTTTCTCGCATATATTTGTGAAACAGGGCGAAGTCTAAAAATGGAGGAAGATCTTTAAGAGAAAAACTGGACAAAATAGGATTAAATCTGCCAGCAGGGAGACGTAAAGCTGCCAACGTCACCCTGCTCACATCACTAGTGGAGGGTAAGCGAATCCACTTGCTAACAAGGAGGGAAGTTTCTTCCGGGAAAATGGATGATACTTAGTGGCCAGATGTTTGGTTGTATTTTGTATCAAGTGGGCAGTTTTATTATTTTTTTTTTAACCCAGAAAATATCGCTGGAAGTGAATGGGATTCTTGCATGGCCAAAAACTCTTTGCATTTATTCCTGTCCTGCTTTCCTCTTCTCTTCTGCCACATAATTACACCTCCCTAGCCCAATTCTGACCTAAACAATGTGAAAATTTAAGAACTGCGTATTCTTCAAGTTCCTGTCTCCTTTATGGAGCTCAGCAGTAAATCACTTAAGCTATTCTGACATCTGCGTTTGAGAAATGCGTGACCATTACTTCCTGAATTAATTTGGGAATCTTTGACCTGCATCCTGATTTAAGACCATCCTGAAAGCTCAGGGTTATATGCCCTTTTAGTGTTTTTGTTTTCCAAACATATGCTCCCTTATCTCTTATTTAATTGTACCTCTCTCCTGGAGAGGAAGAAAAGGGAGCAATTTTAGACTCTGAGTTAGTTATTTGGATAGGAAAAGAAAAAAGAAATAGAAGCAGTGCAGAAAGTTTCTTATGTCAGCTTTTCACACGTGTGCGGCGCGCGCGCGCGCACACACACACACTTCTAAACCTCTCAAAACAAAGCTAACTCCCTGTTGTAGACACACCAGGATCCAGTCGCAGTCACAGTCTTGCTTCCTCCAGATCCCTGTTAAGTTTGTCTGATACTAAACCGGGTAAAGTTTGGGTGTGTTGAAATGAGTATATAAAATTCTTTTGCATTTTCCTTCGTGTTCTCTTGGAAATATCTTCTACCAAGAGGAGAAAAAAAAGCTCTTAAATTATGGAGCAGGTTTCAAAACTACCGTTTATGTTTAAGGCACTTTCTCTTATTTACATCTAGTATCTGAGGACATGCAGTATAATGGGATTCAAGTTCTAGCTTTGAGAATCATTTTTTAAATGTTTAAAAACATACATTGGAGGAGGAAATCGCGTGGACCATTTGTTAATGGTGTCAAAGATGATACTAATAGAATTAAGTAATAAGCAACTGTTCAGTGCCAGAAACTCGTCTCTGGTGGCATAATGTTAAAAATAATACCGGTACCTTCAGAACCTTCAGACACCGAAAGAATTACATGCAGAGAATCTGGCAGTAGTGGCTTTGGGTGTAGTTTGAGAGTGTGTTTGGGTTTGGGGGTTGAGTCCTGGAGCAGGGAGGCAGTTTCTGGAGAACTGTTATTGTTTGTGATCCGCTCCATTTTATGGAAACAAGCTCAGCGGCGAGGCCTTTGATGCTCTAATTGGCGCATGCGTTCTTCCGGAGCTGGAGCTAATGGCAGGAAGCCCTGCAGTAAAAACCAACTGGTTCAGGAAATTAAAACCAAAGATTCGAAAATCAACAACACAGACAGACTCAGTGGAGTGACCCTCAAATCCTCTTGGTTAATCGGTTTGGATGAACAGATAATTATATGCGATAAAGTTAAAATGTAAACCCTTAGCTGTTCCCCTGCAGAAAAGCTCAAGGAGTAATTATGAATATCGTTTATGAATGTGTTGATAGGTGTGAGGTTGGAAGACAAGAGACATTTTAAGAGAGAAGGTGGGAAAATGTCATTAGGGTGGGGGATGAGACTGAAGGGGAGCGGGGGGTGGGAGGTTACATTTTCAAATCATTTTGGCCTTCTGGGATCAGTGGCCGTACCCCCCCCCCCAAAAAAAAAAATGCATCCACCAGATTGTACAGAGAAGGAAAGAAAATACCTGAAGTGAGAAAACAAGTAGTTTGTGTTTCCTGCAACATCTGGGTTAAGAAAATAAGGGAGCTGGGAGGAAGTTTTGATCCCAATTCTTCTCAGCCTCCTGCCCTGACTCCCTTCTCTCACCTCTTGCCAGGAGAAGCCGTCCACCTAGCCAGGGACTTTGGGTACGTGTGCGAAACCGAATTTCCTGCCAAAGCAGTAGCTGAGTTTCTCAACCGACAACATTCCGATCCCAATGAGCAAGTGACAAGAAAAAACATGCTCCTGGCTACAAAGTAAGACATTTACCTCTTCCGGGTCTCTGTGTCTCACTGTCAGGAGAAACAAGAATCAAAATCGTTTCTGCTCTCGCTTTGGGCCTCTTTTCCTTTTGTGTTAATCAGCTTTGTTGTTGGAAATAGTAAAGTTACGACACAATCTTATAAACCATAATCGGGTTTTTAAAGGGGAAACCGGAGGAAGATTGTGAGTGTGTTTTCTCCTTTCCTCTCTTCTGCCCCAGCTTCTCTTTAAAAAAAAAGTATATAATAATGTGTATGGGGGTGGGATAGAGGCAGGCTTTGATGGAAACTGAGGGTGGATTTGTGACCGTGTTATTTCAGCAAGACCAGAATAGAATTCTTAAAGGAGGGACGGGCTTGCCTGCATCAGTGTTTGTCTCTTATCAATACGTTCTGCAAGAACAAGAATTAATAAGCAGTGGCTTGCAAAATGTTCAAGCCAGAAGCTGTCCTAGTTTCCACACTAATCCTTTTTCCCATTTCTTGCCTTCCTTTCTTACCCTCCTCAAAAGTCCGGTATGTACACACACCCACACCTACACACACACACACACACACACACACACACACACACACACACACACACACACACACATTCCCCACAAGTTCTAGCCTACAGGCGAGATGTCAGATAGGTTTCAAAATGGCCCAAGTTATATTCCCAGCGGGGGGGCTGGGCTGAATAGGCTTCTCCAGGTGGTGTGTGAAAAGAAAATGACTGTTTTGATATGTTTTCTGGAAATTAAAAGTCTTGTTTGGAAGCCCTTAATTATCAAAGTCGGTGTCACAGGAGGGCATGGAACAGGAGGGCAGAGGCTGAGGCCTGGGGCGGGCTATTTTCTGGCCCGGGGACACCAGGCGGCCTTGGAGGGGACAGCCTGCCTGTGCTCCCCGTCTCCCCCCTCCCTTCCCAGCGTCTCCCTGTCTCCCCCCTCCCTTCCCAGCGTCTCCCCGCCCCCCCCCTCCCCCCAAGGCCTCTGCTCCTCAGGAAGGCCCCAGCTAGTCCTGGCTTTCGGTGTGCAGGCCCCATCGCCTGTATTCCAACTTCTCATAGCTTCTAAGGACATAACACAGTCATCATTATTTCTCTAGACATTTTTTTTTTCTGGTGCTTGGAGAAGAGGTGGAATGGCAGATTGAAACATCCATTTCTTCTTCCCTAAACTATTCTGAATTATCCCTGGGTAACAGGGTTTTTTTTGTGTGTGTGTGTGTGTGCCTTTTATTTTTAAAGGCAAAATTCTCCCAAGGGCAGTTTCTTGTCCGCATCTACCCTGATCTGAGGGCGAATGAATGGAGAGTTCATCCCCCAGACCCGCTGCTGAGATCTCTCTAGAAGATGGAGGGGGGGTGTCTCTGCGGTATCTTGAGCAGGACCGCTGATGGGCACCTGCTCGTGCTATTGAAGGCGTGCTTGTGGTCCTGACTCCTGGTCCCTGTCACTCACCTTTGTTTCTCTCCCATAACGTGTGAAATGTTTTCCTGCATCCAGGATGTTTGGTGTGAGTGAGAATGCAGGGGGGTTGAAGCATGGTGGAGCTGAGAGTGAGAGGGGGACACACAGAAAGGGGGGGTGGCGGCGCCTGGGGAAGGCTTCAAGGCCGGAAGGATGTTTAGGTGGACGTCCCCCACCCCCACCCCCGCCTCTCCCCGGGGTCAGGACAGGTGTCCCCTTGATGCAGGCAGAGGTACCTGCAGGGAGACAGGTGTTTTTTTTTTTTTTTTTCTTCGCTGCTGGCGCTGCCCTCAGGGGAACCTCATTTCTCTCTCTGCTCCGCGTGTGCTGCAGACAGATATGCAAAGAGTTCACCGACCTGCTGGCTCAGGACCGATCTCCCCTGGGGAACTCGCGGCCCAACCCCATCCTGGAGCCCGGCATCCAGAGCTGCTTGACCCACTTCAACCTCATCTCCCACGGCTTCGGCAGCCCCGCCGTGTGCGCCGCGGTCACGGCCCTGCAGAACTATCTCACCGAGGCCCTCAAGGCCATGGACAAAATGTACCTCAGCAACAACCCCAACAGCCACACGGACAGCAGCGCCAAAAGCAGTGACAAAGAGGAGAAGCACAGAAAGTGAAGCCCTCCTCCAGCCCCGCCCCCAGCCTACGCCTCGCGGTCCCCACCCTCGGTCCCGCCAGCCCCCCGCGCGCGCCACTCCATCTCCTGTCCCCCCACCGCGCCCCCCGCCCTCCATCGACCGCCACCGGCAGGTGACAGCTCCGGGATCAGCAACCCCCCACCGCTGCTACTGCTGCTGCTGCCGCCGCTGCTGCCGCCACGCCTTCGGTTCGGAGGCTTGGGGTCCTGGGGACCGCGCCCCGCGGGGAGAGGGGCGCCCCTGCCGACTCAGGCCCCTGCCTCGACTTCCCCGGGGTCGGCCCCACCTCGCCTCTGCCCTGGCGTGGAGCCTAAGAGAACAGAACGGGCCGTGAAGCGGGCACAGAGAAGTTCTGTCCGAGTTTGTGAACCTTTTTTTTTTTTTTAAACACAACAAATCAACAGCAAGGACAACAACAAAAAAATTAAAACTTTTTTTTTTAGAAAAAAGAACGTAAAAATTAAAAAAATTATATGAGCTTCATGGGACGGAATCACCACCTTCCTTTACATACAGTTCAGATTGTAGCCATATTAAAAAAAAAAAACACACACACAGGAAAAAAAAAGGCAAAAAGGATCATGACATTTTTTATCAGTATTGTGAATGAACTTGAACGCAGATACAGGAAGTTCCATGTCTTCAGTTATAGAAGTTTTCCCTCTTCAAAGTAAAGCGACCAACTTGAACTTTGTCAACACGATTCACAGTTATATAAGGGAATCAGTGTTCACGTCTCTGTATATATTTATTTATGTGTAATTTAATGGGAATTGTAAATATGGTGAGTCTGTTTTAAACTTTTTTTTTTTATTTATCTGGTGATCTCGTTTACCTCTTGTTTAGTGGGTTTTGAATCTCCCCTCTTAGTTCTTCATGTGTTTCATGGTACTTATTTAGGAATCCAAGGTTTGGGGGATTTTTTTTTTCCTCTGGGATTCACGAATTTAGCCCTGTTGTAGCATGTTAAAGATGACAATGAAACAGCTGAACAAATTTAAAAAGTAAACTAAAAAAATTTTTTATATAATTACTAATACATTTAGCTTTTCATTGAACTGAAAGAAAAAGTCATATTGAACCCTGGAGAGATTTTTAACTTGAGTGGTTTGATAACTGTTCTCTGTATTGTGGGGAGAAAAAAAAAAGTTTATTTTATTCCACTGTCCTCCCTTAAAGGCAGCGTTTGAGCAATAAATGAGCATCGTCTTGAAACCAAGGGTTAGGGATTTCTTCTTCTTCTTCTTCTTCTTCTTCTTCTTCTTCTTCTTCTCTCTCTCTCTTTTTGTTCCAAGAACTTCAAACATTTGGGACCACCTGGTATTCTGTATTTTCACTGGTCATTTTGGAAAAGCAGTTCTAGCTGTATTGTATTGAGTTGTACTGGCAGTAGTTTTCATGCCTGTCAATGTATCATAGTCCTTTGTTGCCCAGATAAATAAATATTTGATACGCTTTATGTCGATTTTTTTTTATTCAGTGGCTGTCTTTACCCAGGCGTATTTTTGTTCTTGGCAGTATTTTTTATTCAGTATGGTTACAGTAATTGAGTTTAACTCTCCCTTGGCAATTGCTCCTTGCAATAAGCAGCTGAACCCATTGTTTCCCTCAAGTATAATAAAAACTTACTTTCAACTTGGAGTTCAGAGCGGGGTATCATTTAGATATTCCATTGAGTCTGTATTCAGACAAATGACACAATAAAACCCAGTGTATTCTTTTGGATAAAAGATTGTACTGCTAAGGGAACGACATACTGTCTTTTCCTTACTAGAAACATTAATTTTAGCATTAAAAATAAAGTCTTATTTATGTTGATCCTTTTAGGTTTTCACTGGTGTTTTGAAAACCAAAACAGAAAACCTTCAGAACCCAACATCAAGGATGACCGAGGGGGAGGGGCAGCCGACGAGAAGCACCCCCCCCCCCCAACTGCTCTGGAACCTGTCTCAGAGGACAACTGAAATTTAAATTGTTAGTTCATTAACACAAAGGAAATACCCACTTCAAAATTTCACTCACTGGCTCTGGCTCTCAGTGGCTAAGTCATGCAAATGAACTAAGACGAGCTCTAGTTTTCTGGGAAGGGTGGCAGCAATGCAGGCGGAGGGAGGGGGGGCATTGCCTCCCATTTATTTTAATATTTCATTTAGAGATGAATTCATTACTGTGCTGTTCTTAGTAGCTCTCCAGGTAGCAGAGGGGAGTGGGAAATTCTGTCGATTCCCAGACTCTGTTCTGCCCACCCCCTTCGTGCTGATTCACCCCTTTCTGATCCCCCAGGGGCTCCTCCCAGGACCTTTTAGAAAGACAGAACCTTCTCGGAGGAGGTGGGGTGGGCGGGATGGGGGAGGGCTGCGGATCTGCAGACATGTCCCAGGACTCAGTGCTCACGGGAGGACATCCTGTACCTGACAACGGCGAACTCAGAGCTTTTGTAAACTGATCGGGAAAGTCTTTGCTTGGGACGTGAGCAAGGTTTTCAAGAAGGAAACGGAGGTGGATAACTGGCAGGTTTAAGGGACAGCATGTAGGTACACCTATGGTGGGAGACGGCTGACATTCTGAAGGACTGAAGGAGCAGAGCATTAGGCAGTGTCCATTTTGCAGCCTTTTGCTTTCTAATCTCTTTATGGAAGGCAGTGGAAAATCAATCTCGACCGACGAACGAGAGTTGGTGGAGTCTAAATTCTATTTTCCTAAGCCAGAGAATTCATAACAATGGTGGGTTTTTTTTTTTTTTTAAATCAAATGGAAAGCGTATCCTCAGAACGCAGTGCGGCAATTGTTTTTTAAAGCTGTTATTTATTATTTCCTAGAGAGACTGGTTAACTGTAACGTAGATGTAACAAAATAATGAGGCGAATGAACCCTAACTGTACATACTCTTGACAGAAATGAAATGCACACAGCATCGTAGCAGGTGAAGTGAAGCATTGTCTATCAAGGCTGTTTTTCTTGGCTGCATCTCAGATTGTGTGGGGGATCCTAACCTCGGGCACAATAGCATTCATAAACAGCCATACATTGCTGCTCTTTCTCCAACGACACATAAATACTCATTTTAAAACGAAAACAATCTTATTAAATACCATTCATTCATATCTGGATTTACAGATGCTTGTTATGTTGGAAAACCTGAAACCAATATAATCCTTGCATCCTGAGAAAGACAGAAGGGAAATAGTGGGTTAGAACATTACAAGGTCATAATAAACAATGGTTTCTAAAAGCACAGAATTAGTTGTTTTGACTCTGCTGGTGGACATTTGGAAGATCACGACATTGTCACTTTCGTTTTATTGTCTTTTTTTAAAAAACCAAACATTTGAAGAAGCTGTGCATATTTTTAAGGGGTGGGGGGGCTTAGAGGGGTTATCATATTCAAAATGACTTTTATGGCGATATGGATTTGGACTCCCTCTGTTGTCTTGACCAGTATGCATTTTCTAATACACATGGTGGTTGCTTGACAGGTCAGGTGCTTATATGCTAACAACTGTGATTCCCTTTGGCTTAACTCAAGTGAGGAAACACAGTTGAATTACAAGGAGGCTTGCTGGGCTCCACTGATTACCACACCCAGCTTTCATGGAAACACAAAGCTTCCTCCAGTTTGGTAGTCATCATTTACCCCTTCATCCTCTAGCACCCTTTAAAAAAAATCACAACCCAATCCATTCCTCCCCAAAATCGAATATTAATATAATTTGAGTTCTTGATGGAAGTACCATCAAGACTGCAATGCCCTGCAGCTGAAATAATATTTAAAATAGAAGGGATTTGACATTTGAGAAGTCAGTGGCTTGAAATACCCAGTTGTACTTAGCTAATTCAGTCCTTAACCTCTGGTTTCAAATAAATCAATTACAGTCGATTCCACTTCAGTTCAGAAGTGCACAGGGTTTTAGTTAATTGAATACACTTTATTCACTTGCTAGGAATATTCATTTATCAAAATTCCAAATTTAGTGTACATTTCTTTACATCTCAGGTTATGGTGGATGGCACAATCAGATCAAATTGGCCCTGGGTTTCCCCCAAGCCTGCTTAAAATCTAAATTTCACCACTCTTTACAAAACAATATCTCCCCATTCCTTTCTCAATCAAAAGTAAACTCATAATTCCAGGTCAGGCAGGAGAGCTGTTTACTCCCCCAACAACAAAAAAAAAAAAAAATTTCCTATGTGGTCATCAGCCTGGCGTTAACTTTAAATAGGTTAAGAACAGAGCTGGATTAATTAAGTTTTTAAAAAAGTATTGACCTGAAATTTAAAAAAAATTACGCATGGTTTCCATTAGAGCTTAACTTTGCTGCAGCTGACAGGTATGACAGCATTTTGTGGTCTTAAAGCCGCAGGCCCCTTTCTTTAACCCTCTCTCTTCCTCTGCTTCCCTCCTCTGGCTTTTGGAGAAGTGCTGGAATAAATAGCAAATTGTTAACTGAAAGCAGTGTGGTTAAATGTGCCCGAATGAAGCTGGGCTTTAAACAGATATTGATGTATGCAGTGTTTTATATTTATTGTTTGTAGCATCCTGCTGGCAGCAGTTTACTGTTTGGAAAGGAAAGGGGTTAATTAGCGTCATTATCAATCACTAATGCTTGCCTAACGTGTCCAAAGAATAATCAAGTTAGAGGACGGCATGAAGCCAACAGCTGCTTCATCCCAGTTACACATCTCCTCCGAAGCCACTCAGTGGTGGGGTCGGGGGGAGGTGAGGGGAGGGAAAGAATCTTCATCGCTTGGGTAAAAGGGCCATAAAAATCAGGTCAACTCACTAGAGATCCAAGAGGCAGAAAGGACCACATAAACACCCAGCGTTTTCCTTCTCCGAGTTACAGGTGCAGAGACGGCAGCGGTACTGAGGGAAGGGTACAGACATATTTGTTCCTTAATTTGTTTCATTATCCAAGTTGGGCATCTGAAGAAACACATCCACGTTTCTCTGTCGCTTAGTGCTCTGTGGTAAAGAGAAAATCTAAAATGCAGGGAGGGAAGAAGAAATCACCCACGCGCACCACAATCAAATCCAAGTCAGCTGCTAACATCACCCAACCAACCACCCAAGTCAGAAGAATGAAACCACAGAACACACCACGTAACAGGAGTTGCCACACCTCTGCACCTCCTCTTAGGATGCTTAGGGATATTTTTCCTTGTGAATTTCAATGAATGATTCTTTTTCATATGAAACTGGGTCGCTGCATAGCTTCCCATTGTTATTCCCACTGGGACGGTGTCCTCCTGGTGACACGCCGTGGGAGAGAAACTGAGAAGGTCTGACCCTGTCACGAGTTGCTCCTAGAAGCTTGTCTTTAAGAGCGTCATTTGCCAACTTAACCATGAGTTAAGAACTAAAGACTCCATTAATGACCAGACTTTACTCAACTGCTTTTCTGAAGATTGGAGTGAATTAGTCTTATATAAACAGAGAGCAATTTTATGATTGAAGAAAACTGTGATTTCTTTCTAGGAAAGCAGTTGTCCAAATTCATCTTTGCCCCCTATGGACATAGGTGAGAAACATTCTCAGTGTAATCATGAACAGAAGTCTTTTCCCAAAGAGGTGACTGGTGTTGCTTATGGAGGACAGCAAGGTGGCCCGGAAGATGCGGAGGGCAAAAGGACCTTGGGATGGGAAATTATGTAATGCATGTGTCTGAGAAGGTCCCGTGTTTAAAAAAATCTTCTGGTCTGTAGGATCATGACTGAGAAAAGGAAATGAGGAAATGAAAGAGATTCTAGGCTGAACCTGGGAGCTCTAGAACTAAACTGTAAGTGTTATTCATGTGCAAAGTGGTGTTTTTTCACCTCTGATGCCCAAAAGGACAGCTTTGAACCAACTTTGCTTCCACAGAGAGATTTTATTTCCTAACAAAAGAGCAACACTTAGCATATTGCTGGAGAAACCTATGTTAGGGAAGAAGGAGCTCAAGGGAGACGACTTCTCTGCAGTAGATTCTTGTAGATACTTAGATTTCTTTCCTTCCTTCCTTCCTTCCTTCCTTCCTTCCTTCCTTCCTTCCTCCTTCCTTCCTCCTTCCTTCCTTCTTCCTTCCTTCCTTCTTCCTTCCTTCTCACTCCCCTTTCTTGTCTCTTTCTAACTCAAGAATAAATTTAATTTCTTTGGGGAGCTTGGTAGGATTCGTTTGGTTTTCCATATTAACATCCACTCAGAAGCGGGAATATTTTCAGCCGTGGGGTGGGGATTTTTCCTCCAGGTGGCCTAATTCCATGCCATGATTTTCCTATGGAAACCAAGATTATACTGGCTAAATTCCAATAACTATGCTAAACACAAGCCCTCTTGCTGAAGATGGAATCTGCGGTGGTCCAGCCCTCTGCTTAATCATAGCCCGCTGTTGGGCGTCCATCAGAGTTCTCAAGGTTTGCAAGTGGAAAGGCACCAGGCCCTTGACTTCCTCTCTCTCGGGTTGTTGTTACTCATCACCCTTTTAAAATCCAGCCTATCTTGGGGAAATATGTGTGCAAGTGTGTGTGTTTGCCTGTATGTATGTATATATGTGTATTTGTGTGTCTGTATATACACACACACACACACACACATATATATGTGTATATATATATATATATATACACACACATATATATATATTTGTTTCTATTTATATCTGAGGTGTTTGCTCAAACTAAATTTAACTAATATAACTTAAAAGAATTTTTTTACCCCCGAGGCACTGAGTTAATGCCAGCATCAAATTTCCTTTTGCCTTGTCAGCTCCCAAATCCTATTTCAGGGTCCACCCCCCAACCTCGTCTTTTTTGGAGTCCCCAGGTCTGCGCTGCGCCTTTGTCCACAGCATGGAGCCGGCCCCCAGCGCCTGATCTCTGCTCCGGGCGCCAGGACCCCTGCCCTGGAGGAGACAGCAAGATCTGTACCCCCCGCGGTGCCCACCCGGGAGCCCTCCTAGCTCAATCCCCCACCCCACCAAACCCCACCGCGCTCCCCTTTGGATTAGAAACAACTTAGTTTGGATGGTCTGATGCAGGAGATGGGAGATCAAGGGAAGTTTGCGGGCCAGGAGGAGGTTCAGGGCCGGCCTGGGGTAGGATAGAGATGGGCGCGGGGTGCAGGAGGCCAGGAGCGGTGGGCAACCCGGGCTGCCGCGGCGCCCACTGGCGCTCGAATGGGTTAGACCCAATTAAGCCGCCTTAAAACTCCGACAGGGAGGCTGGAGACTTGCCTAAGCTTCCCTGGGCGCGCTCGCCCGCGCAGTGAGAGCCGGGAGGCTCCAGGTCAGAGTTCTCGGGGCCTCTTTCACGGGAATGGAGCTGTAATTAATGACGGAGGCGGGATCTGGGAAACGTTCTCGCCCCACGACTGCCAAGGCGGCGCCACGTTTCGGCCTCCCCGGCCCGGGTCTCTAAGCGGTAGAGCCGGGGCTTCGACCCAGGCACCCGCATCCTCCCTGTCCCACCAGCCCTGCCCGAGAGCCCTTCGCTCTCAGCCCCTTTCGCCAAATATCTGCCTCCGTCCCGAGGAGGCTTCCTTTCTCGGAGACCCGAGGCCGGGCCTGGCCCCGCGCGCTCCGCCCACGCCTCCTGCCCACCGCGGGACCTTGACCGTGGGCCACTTGAATCTTCACTAACTCATCAAGACCTTGTTTTATTGCCACCGTTCGGGTGACCTTCCCATACCCGCTTGAGCCAACATCCCAGAACTAAGTACCTTAGCCGTGGGAGGTTCTATGGAGGGACACCTAGGTGACCCCCTCCGCGCCTGGGTCGCCACACCCAACGCGGATCTCGCATTAGGATGACCCAGGGTGAAAGCCTTGGGTGGGATCCTGGCCAATCCCAGGCCCATTTGCACCCTCTGGGTTTCCCCTCCCCCCTCCCTCCCCCCTTCCCCACCCCCTCCCCATCCCCCCATCCTTCTTTCTTTGTAAAAATGCGCTCTGACTTTGGGGGCGGGGAGGGGGCGGGGAGACTGGCCGGGCCGGGCTGGGAAGGGGGGGCTTCGCAGATAGTTGATATTCCGGGTCCAGCCGCTCTCCGCGCTCGCATTCTCTAAGCTCAGCCGGGGGGAAGTGTCGCCCCGGGCCAAACATATGCTTCTTTCCAGCGCGCTAATCCACCTTCAGCGTGGAGGCATAATTGCTCGAGTGTCCATGGATTCGCGGCGCTTTGTCCCTCGCTGGCTCCCATCAGCCCTGGCACACGCCATTTCAATCAAATCTTTTCAGAAAACTGTCTCCTTTTATCAAGTCCCAGCCCCTGCGAACGACCGGAGCATTTAACAAAACACCCTCGGTGTTGCGGCCGCCTCCCTCGGCCCTGGCAGGGCTGGGAGCGGAGATTATGGCTACAACTTTTCATTGAGTTCAGCCTCTGAGTAGGCAGAGAGAGAAAGAGAAGAGAGAGAGAGAGAGAGAGGAGAGAGGTGCAAAGCGAACAACAAAAAAGCAACATCAGCATCCTAGACCCAAACAGGTCTTTTTCTAAAGCCCTTGGTGTCAGGTGTGTTGGAAAGCAAAGGGCAGAGGTCACCCTCAAAGTGAAAACATGTTTCATCTCAGCTTTTTCTTTCTTTGAAATTACAGAAATCAAGTGCCTTTGTGGAGTATTTGGGCAGTCCAGTGGTTTAAAAGAGGCAGAAAGAAGCCTAGGAAAATGGGTAGAGATGAAGGACGGACCACATCTGAAGGATGTTAGTGGTAGTCTTTCTCAAAAAGCTCTGACAAAAAACCCCCAGTGCTCAGTCCCATGTATTGTTGCCTATTTTTCTGTGGTTGCAGGTGCTAGGCGTAAATGAAAGTTGAATCTGAAGACCTCTGCCTTATGATAGACGGCACTCTCTTGGTTAATATGGAAGTCTTACACACACTTGATGTGATGTTTTGACTGGATTCCCAGCTTCGGGAAAAAGGCTCTTCATTGATTCAGAGAGTGAAAGGGAGAACAACAGACTGAAGAAGACCAACTCCGGGAAAGACAGATCTTCCAAATATTTTTGATGCTGTCGGAAAAAGTAAGGAAGCCAAATGCAAAAGACGAAGCATGAGGTTTGATTCTGTGTAGCAATTATTATGCAAATACACACAAACAGAAGAGATTGTAGTTCTGTTATGAGAACACAGCTTTGCTGCTTGTTTATGAAATGAGAACGTCAGAGGAATGAACCGTTTTCTTCAAATCCCCAATCACTCCATACTGAGACTGATTTCAGGGACCTAGGCAGTTTTCCTTCCTCAACAATTTATTTCCTGAAGTTTGTGGATGAGGAGGGCAAGGTGAATGGACATGGCCCCTTGTTCTGCTGTCTTCGAATACAGCAGGCCTTTAAGGTGTGAAACTCCATAGGGCTTTTTGGTGACTGCCCCTATTCCTCACCTGTCCGAGCTAAGGAAGGCTCTTGAAAGTGCTAAGTTCCTCCCTGGTCACACAAATCCTGTGATGCCAACCCCAGTGGCCTTGGTCCCTTTCCAAAGTCAGATGAAATCCGTGAACTCCCCTGTATTAAACAAGTGGATGAGCCAAGTTTTCTGCAATTGCCAAGTCCAGGTGTTCAAGTCCGACTTTCCTGAGCCCCCCTTTTACCAGGCGATTGGAAACCTAATGCCTGAAGTTCTTTAAAATGTTCGGGCTGTGACATGGGAAAGGATAGGCCTTGGGGGTGGAGGGGGGTGGAGGCTCTCCTGACTCATCCTGGAACCCAGAAGATGAGACATATATATATATATATATTTTTTTTTTTCACTAAGTAGCTTTATATCTTAAGAATTAGAAATTGCTTTGTCATGATTATGAAATGCTAAAGAATGGTTTAAAATCTTTCAAAATTTAAACCAGGAGGATCATCGGATGGAAAAGAAGGGGAGTGATGTTTAAGTTTTTATTCATTTCCTTACATTATGGTCTTTTATAGAACAAAAGAAAGAAATGGTAACACCAAGACCTCCTCCAACATTTTCATCCCTGCAGTAATGGGGGGGGGAATTCAGAGGGAAACAGGAATTTGGGGAAGGAGAAAAAAGTTAAATACTAAAGACTAGGCTGGCAAGGACTGTGAGACCGCTCTCATCGGGGAGACCAAGCTCGGTAAACAAAGTTGTTGCATATTCTCTCGATTTCTCACCACACCCTCCAGAGCCGGTTAAGCAAAAGGACCCCAGACAATGGGTTCCAAGGAAGGAATCCATTTTCTGGAATATCAGGGGTCCTGCAAGTGACCAGCTCTCACCTCCAGAATATTTCTCAAGTCAAAATGGCCTTGAGGATTCCCATTAAGCTGGCAGGTTAGGAGCTGGATGGATGAGGAAGATCCATCATGAAGAGCAAATGAATTCCAGGGGGGCTTCTAACCATCCCTGGAACGTCAACTAACGAACTTTGAGGAACAAGAGAATAGAGGAAAATGCTGATGAGGTAAACCTAAAATTAAACCAGCCCCTCAATAAAGAGACCATTCTTAGGGAGATTTTTCTTTTTTTGAACACTCAAGAGTTATTGACTCGCCAGACACCACCTACAGCACTGCTCCCTGTCTCCATTACAAGCCAAGAAGCATCTTGCTGGATTGGTTCAAGAAAGCCAGGGAGACACAGGCAGAGATTCCTGGACTGGCACCATCCCTTCAGGCTCTAGAAAGGCCACACGCTCCTCAGTGACAGGGCTTAGGGGAGGGGGACCCACCCTGCTTGTTTCTGAAGGGGCCTTTTGTTACTGACTCAGCTGGGGGAGGTCTGAGGGGAAGGCTGCAGCAGGGAGGTGCCTCAGAGAACTGTGAGCTGGGAAAATTCCTTGCTCCACCCTCTGGTCCTTGGAGCATCAGGAGAATCAGGTCACTGGTCTGGGACTGGATGAAGCTAGAGCTACTTAGGGAAACTATCTCAATGGGTGGAAGTAAGGCGAAAATGCTTCTGTGGAAAGGAAACTAGAAGGAAGCAAGAAGAAGATTCCTTCAAGAAGGAATTAAGAGTTCGGAGAATCCTCTTGAATTTTGCCCCCCTTTCACCTTCCATCCCCCATCACACCAATATTTTGGCCGAACTTAGTGTTTCTTTGTATTTCCCTCTTTTGCTCAGAAAACCTCAAGAACCTTCTCCTAGGGTTAGACTTAACCACAACCCTGACTGAATCTGGCTTATGAAAACCAGACTGCTCCGAGACGGGGCTTCTGGCAGCAATTAGTCTGACTTTTCTTTAACAAAATTCTTTGTAATGCCATTCAGAAAATGGATCGGTAGGAGTTTGTGGCCGGGAGTGTGTGCGTGTGGGTGGTGACGGGAGGGGGGTGGTGGCCGAGGCGGGGAATGGTGTTACCAAAGAGGCCAATTTGTCTGATTTGGTGGAAAAAGAATCCCAATGTTGGCGCATTAACTTTGGGAGCTGTGAAATATTTAATTAGTGCACCGGTTGGGATCCTATTAAAATCGGCTCTGTTTCTGAAGGCTGCCCTGAAAATCCACTTGTTCCTTTCTTCTGAGCTGAGTAGAGAACAGTATTGGCCATCTTGCCTTGGTTCTGAATCATCTCACAGTTTACCAAAGCAGTTTATCTTTAAAAGCGGGACAGCCTGGAACATACGAAAGGAAAGATCTAATGAGTGGGTATTCGAATGCAGAAGAGTCTGTCGGGGGCTATGAGAAGAAAGTACGATGACCCGGAGGAGCAAGGAAACAATAGTCTGTCACCATCGAAAGCAGTGACTTCTCTGTTCCTGATCATGGGGTGGTAACACCAGTCCTAGAAAAACCCTCCTGTTGGCTGCCTCCCCTACGTGTATTTAAAAATCCCACCACACACACCACACACACACACACACACACACACACACACAGACACACATATACACCAAACAAGAGACCTATTCATCGAGTCTGCAAAGCCACCTCTTTTCTCCTAGTTATGCAAATACTAAATTGAATCAACGGGGCTAAGAGTGTTCAACCCATTGCTGAAACATGATAGAAAAAAAAAAAGTTGGATATTCCAAGAAAATTGATCTCCACAGTTCTTCTCAGTGTGGATGTCTGTGTGTGTCTGATGGTGGAGACACAAATCCATCCTGCTGAGTGGTGGCTGCCCTTCTGAGACGCAGCCTACAGTTTCTGACACCCCCCCCTCCCCGGGAGGGGGGGCATAAGAATTCGAGGCATTTAAGATGCAAGGCAGAAAACTCCGGGGAGCCAGTCCCGGGGTGGGGGTGGGGGTGGACAGGGTGGGAAGGAACCTTCCCGGGACTCCCGGCCACTTTTCTAGCGAGTCCTTTCTGCCTCCGGTCCTGCCGGTTCTGCCGGGAGTAGGGACGGAGCGTGGAGACGGCCCTAGAACCCCCTGAGAGCAAACCCAGGATCCCTGTCCCCTTCGGACCTGGGGCACAAGGACTTTCTTTAGGCTGTCCAGAGCACTGGGTCTTGTTCCCCAAAACCAGGGGACACCCTGGGTGTGGCTGCTCCAAGGCCTCCGGAGTCGACGGCCTGTCTAACTTAACGAACAGCCAAGCCTCAGTTTCCCTAATGCCGGGAAGTTTCCGACGGGGCCGGGGGGACACTTGTTCTTTGGGGAATCCAAGTGGGGGCCGGCTGAAGGCAGGGGGTCAGCCTCTCCCCCGTAGTCCCAGAGAGTGTTCCCGCCGCGGGACCGCGGGGCAGGGCCGCAGGAACCCGAGCCCAGCCCACAACAATAAGGGCAAGACGCGGCCGCTGGTTCTCCGCCACCATCTCCATCTTGAGCATCATTCAAAAAAAAAAAAAAAAAAATTCAATCTTACTGCACACCCAATACATCATCTCAATAAGAATGACTTCACTTTAATAAAGATTTAATACGTTAAATCTGTCCTTGTCGCTGATTGATGCTTCTTTGTCTTGAAAACGATTTGGGTTTCCCCGATGAAGAATTCTGGAGGAAAGGCTGGAATTCAGAGTCGGGGTTCTTATTATTGTTGGCTCACACTTTCCAAGGAGGAGAGACCCCGCGTGCACGCGGACACACTCAAGCGCTCGCACACTCAGAGGCCCGCCGGCTTTTTCTCCTCGGGCTCTGCAACGTGGAGAGCCAGAGAGCTTTCCCGAACGGCCCGGGACGCGGGGGGAAGGGGCGCGGCGAGGGGCGGGGGCGCGCGGGCCGGGCCGGGCGGGGTGGGATGCGCGGCAGCCGAGCGTCTGTCGGAGAATCATTTGCCCTGAATCACAAATTTTCACGGCTTAAAAAGAAAAGGTAAAGCTAATGTCTGGCTCAATTAATAAACATGGTAATTTCACACCCGGAGAAGGACATAATTTCATCCCAGCGCTATCGGCGCCATCACAAAGGGTCAGGGCGCAGCTGCGGCGAACCCGGGTCATTACGGAGTCGCCGGGCGGCTCCCGCGCCCCGGCCCAGCGCGCGCCTCGAGGCGAAGGATGGCTGCGGGCGAGGCCGGGGCGGCCCCCGATAAAGGACTTACCCACCGTGCGGGGAAATGGAGCCGCTTTCAGACCGGGAGTAATCAGCTCGCAGACGTAGGGCCCGCCACGGCCCGCCCCCGCACCCCCCCTTTACTTTGCAAAAATAAAAGATAAAACCAGCAAACACCCGCTCTCCATCAGCTCTGTCTCATTCTCTCCTCCTGTCCTTTAAAAAAAAAAAAAAAAAACCAAACCAAACCAAACCACCACCAGTACGCTATAGAGACACATATACTTATTTTTAGGGGTTGCCTTTGATTCGTTGTCAATAGAATCCTATTGTATCTGTAAATTTCAGGACAGTTGCAGTTGACAAATTTCTGGTGTCAAGATTTGGGGCCAGGAGCTGGGAGACAAGATACTAGCTTCAATCTCATAATCTCTTAATCACATTACACTTTAAGTGAGCATGTGTAATTTCACCCTTCAATGATTTATTTAAGCATTTGGAGCACAATTACTTGTCTCATACACATATACTGACTGGAGCATTGTTTGCTAGACAGAAACCCTGAGATTTAGGAAAAAGCACACATCTTTTCCGTTCCCTGACGTGTCCCACCTCGGAATCAAAATTCATCGGTTAAGCGAGACCTGCAAGGCCCGGCTCCTCAAAGGAAGGGGCCCTAGGGGCAAATCCACGCAAACCACAAAGGGGGGGGCGCTCCTCCCCCCTTCTCTGGCTTTAGATTTTTAAGCAGATCTTCAAAGCTAAAATAAATGCCCATTAAATAGCCGCATGCAAATAGGATGGAGCCGGGCAGCTAAACACACAAAGCCCATCTCACAGAAAACAAAAGGATGATCGATGGCAACCCGGATGCTCGTGTGTTTGGAAAAAAAATTATACTTGTCCAGTCTCCCAGGTGTCTCAATTACTGAAGAGCGATGTGCATATTTCAACGGGAGAAGGTGGCCGAGGTTGGGGACCGGTGGTCGGCGCCGGGAATGCCACCGCGAGGTATATTCTGAGTCTGGGGAGACTCCAGGGCGAAGAATTTTAACACATTCTTCTCTGGGCGGCCGAAGAGGCACCGCCACCTTGACAGCTCTCGGGCAAAAATGGTTCGAGAAAAATGGATCGTTCTCCTCGGCCAGGGACCCCACTTCCCGGCCTGGGGCAGCGGATCCCTCAGCAAGGCTGACGGCTGCGCTCGGCGTGCCAGGCCTCAGAGGGCGAAGGGTAGCGCCGGGCCCTGCTGGCTGGCGGTGCCCAGTCTAGCCTTGAACTTCCGCCGGCGAAGGAGTCCGGGTACAGCCGACCCCCCCAACCCCGCCCCAGCTCTGACTCTGCGGGCGGAGCCCAGGGAGGGGCACGAGGAGCCTTCTTTGTTCTGGCACTTTCAGAGCCTCCGAGTGAGGCACCTCTGGGGACGCGACACGGATCGCTCCGTCGGTGGCGGGACGCACTGTGCTTTGAGAGGAAGGCCTGGTTGGGGAAGCTGGGGCTGGGACCCGGTGGCCACTGGTGGTGGTGGTGGTGGTGGTGGTGGTGGTGGTGGAGGCGCGGCTGCTAAAGCAGGGCGTGCTAAAATAAGACGCGTGGAGAGAACTTTCCAGATTTTTCCCTTTAAGAGGGAATCATCTGAAAATTAGCAAGCCTCTCTGTTTATCTCCTTGCTCTTTTTCTGTCTTCCTTTTTCCTCTGCCTCCCTCCCTCCCTCTCCCTCATTATAAATATGCCACCAAAGAGGGAAAAAAAATCTCAGCAATTCCTGTTCAGAGACAGAGAGAGACATCTGTCTTTTGGGGATCGGCCTTCGCCGCCTCCGGTCAGCGAGGGAACCCCAGGCGCCCTCTTCCTTGTGGGGCTGGGGGAGGGGGAGCCGCGTGGGCCCAGCGCCCTGTGCGTGGGGAGAAGTCAGTCTTTCCCACGCATCCAGTCCTAGCCCCAAACTTGAATCCATCTTGCTGCTCGAGTCAGGCTCGGAGGATTCATAATAGCGACGACAAAGAGTAATTACATATTAGAAAACAAAACAATAATTACACCGCCAAATCGACACACCAGTCAGCGAAGCACAGTCGCCTGGGTTGGAAACAGCCAAGCCCGCGGCGCCCGCAGCTGACTCAGCAAATTGGAAAAGCTTCGGGACCCGGTCCCCATCGGCCCAAGCGAGCAACCTCCCTCCGGGGCCGTTCGCCGGACGCCCTTCTGTCCCTGCGCGGGTCACCTGCTGTCGGGTCTTAGAGGCCTTCTTACTAAGATCTGATTTGGGAGCTGTCTGGCAGAAAAAAACACGTCCCGCGTACCAAATAACTGGTTTCTTGGTGAGCTGAACGCTCTTTTTTTCATCAAGGTGGACACACAGATTCTTGAGTTTGAACATTTTTACATTCGCACATGGAGAGTAGAGAGAGGCGGTCCCCAAGTGTTAATTTCCCCCAGCACCTGTCACCTGGCGCCTAGGTTACCTCACTGAGCCCTCGGGCCGCGGCGTCTTCGGGTTTCAGCTTGATTTCCCCAAGCGGCCAGGCCGCAGAGCCCTTTTTTACGTCTTCTCCGGGGCCCGGAGGCGGGTTCTTGGGCCCAGCTTGGGACAGAGCCTGTGCCCAAGCAAGGCGCACCGCAATTGCGGCCAAATTCTCCGGTTTCCCGGGCCCAGCGGTGAGGGAGGCGTCTCCTGCGGGCAAGGCCCCCTCCCCATCTCCACCGCCACCCACCCACCCCGACCCTCCTCAGTGGCTCCAGCCCGTCGGCTGGCTTGTCTCGGGGCCCAGGCCCGGAGGGTGGATGCGGGATTTGAGGCGCGACCGGGGCGTGGAGGGGGAGGCGGCTCCCGCTGCGGGGAGGGGGGACACACGCAGATCTGCCCGCCTTCCCGGGGCCCGCGGCGCCCCGAGGCTGGCTCGGCCTGCAGTCCCGGGCGGTGCGGCGGGGGTCGGGACGCAAACGCCGGAGGCCGTGGCGAGAAGATCCAACGCCCGGGAGGGCTTTGAAAGGACCGAGCCGGGGCCTCTCTCCCGGTCTCTCCTCCCGCTTTCCCAGGCCTGTGTCCCCCGGGTCGGAGCTGCGTTCAAAGGCGAGGGGGCGTGGGGCGGGGGGCGTCAGTGCGCTCTTGCCCAGGGGGGCGTCGAAGGACGAGAGCTGAGGTGGGCATCCCCGTCACCGGGCACCGGGATCTGGCGCACCTCGGCCCCGGGAGAGAGCCCAGAGCGGCCTCTTTGGCCCCAGGCACGAGCATCGTTCAGCCTTGGGGACCAGCCGCACTCTCCCCTTAGCAGGGCGACACCATCTGGTTCCTCTATAGCGCAGGCGACAGAGGAGTCAGACCTGGCCAGGGAGGGACAAGGCCACAGCGACTCGGAGTGGCTACCGGGGACTTGGGGCGTCTGAGAAGCCGACGGGTCAAGCCTGGCGGCGGCGAACCACTCGCCTGCGCTCGGTGTAGCGCCCTCTATAGGGCTCGCGGGCCCCGCCCAGTGCGAACCGCTCTCCTTTCATCCCGCAGGGCTCAGGGAAGGACAAAGGACCTATAAAAAAAAAAAATCCAACAAAAAAAAAATATCAGCTTGACCCCCAAAAGAACACTGTTTAATGAGGTGGAAAATTCTTCCACACAAATTGCTTTTTCTACTACTTTATGAGAGTTCATAAATGTTAATGAAATCCAGTTACCAAAAAGTAACATACATCATTGCAGCTGAAGGGAGGCAGAGGAAGGAAGGTGGTGGTTAACGTACAATCATAATTAAAATAACAGCAGCGGCAGCAACAATGCGGCCCATGGCTAATGCGTTGGAGGCCGGTCCCGCTGTCGCACCCTTGTAGCCGATCTGCGTTGGCCACTGGTGTTGCACTGGGCAGAACAGGGCTTAACTGATGCAGCGACAGCACAGCCAAAAAATTTAGGGGTGCAGAGCCTGGTGGAGCAGAGTGAAAATAAAAACGAAACAAACACTCCTCTGTTTCTTTTCTTTTACAGCAGAATACTTGGTATTGACACAAAAGTCCTCAAAAGTCTTGCAGAAGAAGGAGCCGGATGAGGATGTCTGGGAGAGGAGCAGAATTCGCAATTGCTTTTTCCTTGCTCTTTTCGCATCAAACTGTACCGCTCCTAGAGCAACGGATTTTTTTTTTTCTTTTTAGGGCCGCACCTGCAGCATATGAAAGTTCCCAGGCTAGGGGTGGAATTGCAGGTGGAGCTGCCAGCCTACGCCACAGCCACTTGGGATCCGAGCAGCGACTGAGACCTACACCTCAGCTCACAGCAACACTGAGCCAGGCCAGAGATGGAGCCCACATCCCCGTGGATACTAGTCTCGGTTTCATTGCTGCTGAGACACCATAGGAACTCCTAGGACAGGCGATCTTCTTCTGTTATTTCCTTTTTTTTTTTTAAAGAGGCATGATTTTATTTTATTTATTTATTTATTTTTTTGTCTTTTTGCCTTTTTATCTAGAGCCGCACCCGCGGCATATGGAGGTTCCCAGGCTAGGGGTCTAACAGGAGCTGTAGCCGCCGGCCTTCGCCACAGCCACAGCAACGCGGGATCCGAGCCGCGTCTGCAACCTACACCACAGCTCACGGCAACGCCGGATCCTTAACCCACTGAGCAAGGCCAGGGATCGAACCCGCAACGTCATGGTTCTTAGTCGGATTCGTTAACCACTGAGCCATGACGGGAACTCCGTATTCTGTTATTTCTATGCTCAGCACCCAGATTGGTGTTTGGCACATAGCAGGTGTTAAATAGGTGTATGCTGAATAAATGAATGATTGAATGGACCTCTAACAAATCTAAATAACTCACTGGGCAATCTACTTGATAACATCTGACTGTGATGCTTCAGCACTCAATATTTTGAATATTCAACAAAGTTTTTTTTTGTGTGTGTGTCTTAGGGCTGCATTCGCATTATATGGAGGCTGCCAGGCTAGAGGTCTAATTGGAGCTGTAGGCTCAGGCTTACGCCAGGGCCATAGCCACATGGGATCTGAGCCACGTCTGTGATCTATACCACAGCTCACGGCAATGCCAGATCCTTAACTTACTGAGCAAGCCTAGGGATCAAACCTGCATCCTCATGGATGCTAGTAGGGTTTGTTAACCACTGAGCCACGGGAGCAACTCCAATATTCAACAAATAGTTTTTGATAACGTCCTATGTGCAGGAACTGTTCTTGGCCCTGGGGACACAGCAAACAGACGAAACAGACAAAAGTCTCCCCTCAGGAAGCTTATCTTTCGATTCAGAATGTTTTTGTACACGTCTTTTTTTTTTTTTTTGCCACCCCCCGCTGCAGTTCCGGGGCCAGGGATCAAACCCGAGCCACAGTGCTGGGCTGAACCGCAGCAGTAACCAGGCCAGCTGAGCGCCCGGGAGCTGGTGAATCGCTTCACATGATCGGGCAGGTGGCCTCCTGTCTAACTTGGGAAAAATACTTTGATTTCCATCTTTCGGATTCCTCTTTATTAAATGCAGTGTTGGAGAAGAGATGTGAGGTCCGCTGGTGAAAGTTGCTGCATAAAGAATAGGCTTTCTCTCTCCCACCCCTAGCTTTACTGATATATAATCGACACATAGGAATTGTATATATATAGAGCGTACAGCTTGATATTTTGGTATTTGTGTACAGGGTGAAATGGTAACCACACTCAAGCTAATGAACATTTCATCACCTCACCTTTTCATTTTTCCTTCTGGTGACAACCCTTAAGACCTACCGTCTTAGCAAATTTCAGGTGCTGTTAACTGCGTCACCACGCTGTGCATCAGCTCTCTAGAACTCAGTCATGTTGCACAATTGAAACTCTGAACCCTTTGACTAACATTTCTTCCCCCCATCCCCCAGCCCCTCTCCCTTCGGCCCCTAGCGACCACCATTCTATCCTCCATGAGTCCAACTACTTTATTTATTTTAAAAATTTTTTTTAGGGCCACACCCATGGCATATGGAAGTTCCCAGGCTAGGGGTCCACTTGGAGCCGCCGGCCTACAGCATGGCAGCAGCAGCACCAGATCTGAGCCACGTCTGTGACCTACACCATAACTCATGGCAGTGGGTTACACTGAGCAAGGCCAGGGATCAAGCCTGCGTCCTCATGGATCCTAGTTGGGTTTGCAACCGCTGAGCCAAACTATTTTAGATTCCTCATGTAAACGAGCTCATACCGTATTTGTCTTTCTGTGTCTGGCTTATTTCACTTCAGCATAATATCCTCCAGGTTCATCCGTGTTGTCACAAATGGCTAGATTTCCTTCTTTGAAGGCTGTCTGATACAACATTTTAAAAGACATGTTTTGAAGGAAGATGTTTTATATTCCTTTAATGCAAGCGTTTTGTCTTCCGGCTTTATTTCTAAAGGAGAAAAAATAATAGTTTTGTAAATGCTTAGGACGATTGGAATATTTTCCTGGTTCCCTTTGAGAGCTGCCGAAATCAAGTCACTTTGGCTTTGCACACATTGCTAAATATTTCATGTCATCTAACTATGAATACTGAAACTAATAACTCTCATTTCTCTCACCCTTATCTTCTACCAGTTCCTGTGCTCAGTGCCTTACAGGCGTTACCTCATTCAAACTCTCAGCAATTCTTTGGGATAAGTGGTATGGTTGGTATTTTTATTTTTTTAATTTTTAAAATTTTAATTTTTTTATGACTGCACCTGTGGCATGTGGAAGTTCCTGGGCTAGGGGGGTCGAACTGGAGCTGCAGCTGAGGCCTACGCCACAGCCACGGCAACACCTGATCTGAGCCACGAGTGTGAACTGTACCTCAGCTTGCGGCAATGCCGGATCCTTAACCCACTGAGCAAGGCCAGGGATCGAACCTGCATGCTCAGAGAGCATTGTGTCCTTAACCCACTGAGTCACAACAGGAACTTTGGTATTTTTATTTTTAAATGGAGGAACCAAGGCTGACAGAGGTTAAGTGATGTACCTTAGGCCACCAGTGAGTCACAGGCAGTGCCGATCTGGAACCCGTGGCACTAGAGTGGAAAAGGCACCATAGGATTTTTAGCCATTGTGATCAAGGGCAAAAGCCACTTGCTCTCAGCTTTCTTATTTATAAAATGGAGCGCTTACCTGTCTAGCACATATTATTCGCAATGCGGCAAAGATAAAATTCAAAAAACTTTTGAAGACGTTTAGGTGTTGCATGAACATACAGCTGTTTTTTTTTTGTTGTTGTTGTTAATATTACTCTATGTAGTTCCTTATCCATAATCGCTAGTACCTCTAGTAACTTCTGCAGCAGCAGTCATTGAAGTCCATTGAACTTTAGCTGAAAGATCGTCTGGGGATATGGGTGGTGAGGGATCTGGCGGGAAGGCGGTAGAGAGACTGTGCTGGTTAAATGAAGAAAACACTGCTGGAGATGAGTCGGCCCTTTTCATGAGTCTTTCAGCCTCCCGTGGGATCTCAGGCTCTGGCAGCAGCGGGTCTGAGGCCCCCTGCCCACCCCCCACCGTCTTCCCCCGGGATATGCTCCCTCCTAATTGCAGGGTGCTCTGTTCCGCCTTGCCTGGGCCATCAGCCCTGCTGTCGGCCATCACTCTTAGCAGCCGGTCCAGGCACAACAGTGAGAAAGGTTAAGTGTTCATTTTTGTGAGTAAATTTGCGATGCCGCTTTGAGACAGCATAATTACTGCTTCCCCCACCTTATTGTGTCTGGTGGGAGGGATGGTCACAAAGACCTCAAACAAGCTTCAGGTCTCTGTCACCGCCTGCTGCACCTGTCATCCTCCAAAAAAGTGGACACGACCCTGTGGGTGTTTGAAAACTTTCAGTGCCTTTTCACAGGAGTCCCTTGGCTGGGGCGACACCTGGAGATGTCTTCAGTGTTTGAAACGTAGCTCAGGTAGTGAAGACAAAAAGAGTCAGAACTGTTAGGCACACCCGGGCTTCTTAATTGTTGTAGTAACCAGTCCTTAGGTTTCATTCCTTCACGTGTTCATTCATTTATTCCCCGCTTTTGATCTCTCTGCTGGGAATTTAAAAATTCCCTTCAGAAGCTTCCAGGCTGGTGGCAAGGCAGGTGAGTAAAAATATAATTACAGAACAGTGAGGTTAGTTTTCATAGAGTTTTACACACACGGTGGGGCTGGATCAATTCATCATTTTGATATATGGAATTAGGCTAGAGTATGCGTTCTCAGTTAGGGTGGAATTGCCCTTCAAAGGGGCAAAAGCTGTTTCTTGGGGGCCAAAAAACCTAGGTCTTCCTAGGTTTGCGGTCTTCCAAGATCAGTCATATTTGGCAAAATCTTATTCCTTTTGTATTTAATTTCTCCTGTGAGACAGACTTTGAGTCAATCCTAATTATGGTTGACTTAAGTCAGTCAAATGATTTTGTTCTTCTTGGAGTGATAATGAAAAAAAAAAAAAGACTTACAACCACTGGGTTAGATAGATGACTTTTCCTTACGAACTCAGGCTTGTTTGCCTAAGGATACCATGTTGGCTATGGCGGCTGTCATGTTCAGATAGCTAAAAAGCAGCAATTGACTTGGCTAATTTGTCCAAAACTTTGTCATTATTTTACTGATAAAAGATTTCCTGATTCACGGCCTCGATACTGAAAGACTCCCTTACCTTCCCAACCAGCCTCATAAAATAAAATAGTGGATTCTTGGAGTGCCCGTTGTGGCTCAATGGAAACAAACCCGACGAGTATCCATGAAGATGTGGGTTTGATCCCTGGCCCTGCTCAGTGGGTTAAGGATCTGGTGCTAGTGTGGCTGTGGCTGTAGCTCCGATTTGAGCCCTTGCCTGGGAACTTTTGGAGAAGCAGAGAACCAACTTTCGGCCTCAGTTTCCCTGCTTCGAGAAGAAGCTGCTGGATAAGATGCTGATACCCCGAGAAGGGAGAGGTTTGGGGCGCACAGTCATTTGTGCTACTAGTTACAAATGGATGGTCGTTGAACTTGCAAACACGATTGCTTCCATTCACGCAGAGGTCAAGACATCACATGTTAATACGCAGAGAAAGCAATAAAATCCTTTCACAAGGTTGTAAGTAATTTATTCTTTGGGTTTGCTGTTTTTATCCTTTGGGCTAACTGTAATTACCACGTCTATACCTCGCCCAAAGCAGAACCTGAGAAGT
This sequence comes from Catagonus wagneri, assembly GCA_004024745.2. Classification (NCBI taxonomy): domain Eukaryota; kingdom Metazoa; phylum Chordata; class Mammalia; order Artiodactyla; family Tayassuidae; genus Catagonus; species Catagonus wagneri. The sequence goes on from PVHT021183524.1 coordinate 28,001,769, forward strand.
TGCTGAGCCCAATATCAGAGATTTTTTTGGAGACAGCTTTGGAAGGAATTTTTCACTCTATAAAGACGTTTAAGGAGTAGAACCTAAGACCTGTTGGGAAACGTACAAACAGTTGGACTCTAACCATCAAGAGAGCGAAAAGGATAATTACCGAACGACTTGAGTGAAAGGGGAGAAAGAAGTGGTGGCCTGAGGGAGAAAGCGGATGAAAATGGTCACAAAAGTAGCTTTACCTGAAATGGCCTCATTTAAAGGGATTAATAGAACTTCCTGTCCCCCTTCCAGGGCAGCTTAAAAAAAGAGAAGTCTTCCCACCCACGAAGGGTCCTGGATAGTCTAAGGACATGTTGCATTTTATACATTTTATGAAGGTTTGGCTCTTCCGGTGTGAAAAATGTGAAACCAAAGGCAATAGGCAAGGTCATCTGGAAATGCCTATGTAGTTGATTCTTGAAAAACACGAGTCCACTTATACGTTGCTGGCAGAAAAGCTGGCTTAGGACTCATTGCCACCAAAGGACAGAGCTGGTCAGCTGGTTGGTGACTTCCCCACAGAGCCGAGCCAGGAGGGGGATGGGATGGTGCATTGCTTCTCAAATAGCATTTCAATCCATCTGCATCCGAAGTGGCCACTGCAGATATAAGCCTTTCTATAGAAACCCTTCTTGTGTGAAGTAGCTTCTTGTCCAGTCACATACCATCGTCACGCAGACAGGGACACAAAAGCCATTTGTTAGTGCCTCAGACAAGGCTGAAGGGGAGCCCTGAGAAGGTTGACCCACATTCCTTAGGGACTGTAACAAACAAGTCCTCTCATTCACACCATATTAGTACTGACCGCTTTCCTACAGCCTTGTTATTGTGGCTGTTATTCCTTTAATGACACCGTTTTCAAAAGTTTAAAAGTTGACTGCTAATATTTGCTTCACTTTAAATCTTGGTATTAAAGTATTTTGGGTGCGTGTCTGTGTGTGTCCACACACAAAAACGATCCAACAGGCGATTTCATTGAAAGAAAGCTAGCTTTTAAACTCCCAAATATTTCATTTTTTACTATACACATATAGGGCCGCACCTGTGACGTATGGAGGTTCCCAGGCTAGGGGTCCAATCGGAGCTCTAGCAGCTAGCCACAGCAACGCGGGATCCCTAACCCATTGAGCGAGGCCAGGGATCAAACCCGCTTCCTCATGGATGCAGGTCGGGTTCGTTAACCACTGAGCCGTGACAGGAACTCCCTAAATATTTCATTTTATCTGCAACACTGGGTACCTTTGACTGGATGATACTTACTGGAAAATAAAGATGGACCGATTTGAAGTCGGCTGTGGTTTAATGAAAAGATCGTGGATTTAGAGGAAGAGGAGCTGACAGTTTTCAGCTGTGGGCAAACTCTTTAATACGGATGTGCTCATTTCCTCACCTGTAAAATGGGCACAATATGACATATCTCATAGGAAGGTTGGGTGGATAAGATTAAAAAAAAATACTGTAAAATGCAGAGTGCTTTGAAGACACGAGGTGGCTTTGTACTCCGGCTGGGAACGAGCTCACACTAAGACTCTCCCTCTGAGAGCCTCGTGTGCAGTTTTTCTTCACCTGCATTCATCTGCCACACTGGATTAATGCCGAGTACTTTATTGTAGCCTAGAGTTATATTCCTAAATGGAGCCCTAATTATATCAATCTCCTCGCCACAAACCTGCAACAGTTCCCCTTTCATAAAGATTAACCTGTAAAACTCTGGGCCTGGCAGGTAAGGTCTTCCTTGATCCGACCTCGCACTGCTATTTCAGACGTTTTTTTTTTTTTTGTCTTTTTGCCTTTTATGTAGGGCCACACCTGCGGCACATGGGGGTTCCCAGGCTAGGGGTCTAACAGGAGCTGTAGCTGCCGGCCTTCGCCACAGCCACAGCCACGTGGGATCCGAGCCGCGTCTGCAACCTTCACCACAGCTCATGGCAACGCCAGATCCTTAACCGACTGAGCAAGGCCAGGGATCGAACCCGCAACGTCATGGTTCTTAGTCGGATTTGTTAACCACTGAGCCACGAAGGGAACTCCCGCTGTTTCAGACTTTTGTGCGCTAAATGCTTCCCAACGTCGTGCTTTGGCTGCCCTAAGCTTCTTGCCTTGAATATATCAGGCCTTACGGGAGCCTCCCGGACTGCCTTCGCTCAGCCTTGAATGACATTCTGCCCACTCAGAAAACAAATAATTCTTACCCTTTAAGTCCTGGCTTACATATTCATGTCATAAAGCGTCTCCAGTCTCTCTAGTCAGAAGCCATTGACTTCTGACTTCGTATAGCATTTTTTATATGTATATATCATATTAATATGGCCACACCTGTGGCAGATGGAGGTTCCCAGGCCAGGGATTAAAACCAAGCTGCAGCTGTGACCTACGCCAGAGCTGCAGCAATGCTGGATCCTTAGCCCACTCTGCTGGGCTGGGGATCAAACCTGTGCCTCTGCAGAGACTCAAACCATTGCACTTGAAATCCCTTTCTTTCTCTTTCTTCCTTCCTTCCTTTCTTTCTTTCTTGCTTGCTTGCTTGCCTGCCTGCCTGCCTGCCTGCCTGCCTGCCTTCTCTCTTTTTAGGGCTGCGTCTGCAGCATATGGAAGTTCCAGGCTAGGGGGTTGAATCAGAGCTACAGCTGCTGGCCTACACCACAGCCACAGCAATATAGGATCTGAGTTGCGTCTGTGACCTACACCACAGCTCAGGGCAACACCGGACCCTTAATCCACTGACTGAGGTCAGGGATCAGAAATCCTCATGGATGTTAGTCAAATTTGTTTCTTCTATGCCACAACCGGAACTCTTTGCAGCTGGATTCTTAACCCACTATGCTGCATCGGGAACTCCACAAAATTCTTGTAAGTTTTTTTGTTTTCCTCTTTAGGGCCATACCTGCAGCATATGGAAGTTCTCAGGCTAGGGGCTGACCTGGAGATGCAGCTGCCAGCCTACGGTCCTGTTGCCATGAGCTGCGGTGTAGGTCACTGAAACAGCTTGGAGCTGTAATTTGGGAAAAGATTTTTGAAAGTGTAAGACTTAATTGGATTTCTTTGCATTTGAAAATTGGTCCTGATTTTTCAGATTAATAGGAGATCTTTTTAAAGAAACCCCAGGAAGTTCCCATTGTGGCTTAGCTGTAAAGAAGCCCAACAAATATCCGTGAGGATTCGGGTTGGACCCCTGGCCTCACTCAGTGGGTTAAGGATCCAGCGTTGCTGTAAGCTGTGGTGTAGGTTATAGATGTGGCTCGGATCTGGCATTGTGACTGTGGTGTAGGCTGGCAGCTGTTGCTCCAATTCGACCCTTAGCCTGGCAGCTTTCATATGTGGCAGGTGCGGCCCTAAAAAAGCAGAAAGAAAGGAAGGAAGAAAGAAAGAAAGGAAGGAAGAAAGAAAAAGAAAGAAAGAAAGGAAGGAAGGGAGAAAGAAAAAAGAAAGAAAGAAAAAGAAAGGAAGGAAGAAGGAAAGAAAGAAAGCCCAATGTTCTCAAGTTGAATTTACAGTGAGCAGAGACCGCCCCAGCCTTCCCATCTCCCTGAAACCTCGTGCAACTCTGAGTGTTGCCAGCAACCAACTTAACTCCTTTTTCATTTTGACAAACGAACTCCTCCAGGATATTGCAGCTGAAATATCTGCTGCTGCGTGGCCCGTGGCCTCCTTGCTGCCGAAATTTCCTATGGCTTTCTACGTAAATGGGCATCACCTGAATTAATGATGAAGCCATTCGATTTTATTGGGTAATTAATAAATGCTGGGGAGGGGACTCCTGAGTGATACATATTTCCCTCTTTCTGTATTTACAGGAGAGGAGAGTAAGCCCACAATGAAGGATGCTTTGGGCCGGTTGTACTAAAACGACTCTGGACCAGTGGGGTCCCACTCTGCACTGAGGTCACAAAAAGATCAGGGCTTCTGAGGGCTTGTGGAAATGCACACACTTCCCCAGCATATATATATATATTTTTTTACTTTTCTTTTAACATGCTGGGAAAAAAAAAAAACCCAACCAACAACCCAATCCCCAAGCAAGCACAAGTGCAGGCAGAATTCTCATACAGTGAGGTTTCAGAATACAGCCTGATTTTTGGAGCCTTCTCCAAAGGGGCACTAGTTTATTGGTGATGGTAATTTTCAACATTTTAAATGTTATGCATTTCTCTTTGGCACCTGACATGAGAAAATAGAAAGGAGACGATATAGAAATTTCCTCCCATTCTGTCTGTTATGGGTTCTGGGATGCCCCTCCCCCCCAAAAAAAGATACCTTCCATCTCAGCATCAGATGGGGGCCGACCTTATAGGGTCGGCACTTATGGGCTCCCAAGTTATAGAAGGAATAGGTCCATCAAAGCTAGAAGGCTGAGAGCAAGGCTCTTCATATTGGAATTTACAGCTTCAGAAAAGTCAGGGTAACTCGAGACTCAAGCTGGGAACCCGAGACTCAAGCTTCCGGGACACAAGCAGCCTCTTGGGGTTGGTGGAGGTGAATGCGGTGGGCGTAAAAGAGCTGGTCTTCTGTGTCTCTGCTGTCTTCTGAGAGCGACAGGTCGGGTACTCAGAGGGAGCCTGGTGTCCAGATCTTTGCCATCCAATTACAGTAAGCTTCAGATTTTCCAGTTTGAGGCTTTGAAGAGGAAGGAGACAATGGAGTGTGGGGGTTGATTAAAAACAAAGATTGCCTTCCTGTTACCAGCCAGGTTGACTTGGCTTAGTTACTAAACCTCTCTATTTCAGATTCATCACCTGCAAACTGAGAATTGTTATGAGTGGTAAAGGATATCACTGGCTTGAGTGTTGATAGTTTGCTTGATATTTTAATGTCAAGGTGGTGATGAGGAGCTGAAGGTGAGGCCAGAGATGCTGGAGCAAGACAGAGCAATTCTGCAGGATGAAAACTGAGAGCCGCTGGCTCAGGCTGGGCCAAGGCGATGTTTTTTTTTTTTTACTCCTTGAATGTATTAGCCTTTCCTCCTTCAGCAAAAGCTGGAGGGGACTGGGCGTATCTAAGATGAAAATACAGAGACCGAGGGGAATTCGTATTCATTTTGATCTCAATTAACTTATGAAACATATAAGAAATTATATGCAAATGAGTACCAATTATCTTCTGTCGTGATCACTGGTCATCTTTGCAATCATCTCTTTCTTTCCCCATTTTTGGCTGCCCTGCGGCACATGGAGCTCCTGGACCAGGGATCAGATCCAAGCCGAAGTCTTGACCTAAACTGCAGCTGCGGCAACTCAGGATCTTTAACCCACTGTGCCGGGGCCGGGGATTGAACTCACATTGCAACGCTCCAGAGACACTGCCGATCCTGTTGCGCCACAGCAGGAGCTCCCAGTCTTGACCTCTGTGTTGTGGTGGGTCACTCGGTCTTTGAAGTCTCATGCTGGGCCATCACCTCCAATCCACTTTGTACGCACCATCCACTGACAGCTTTGCCCACTGTGGCGACTGTCTTCACATTTGTCCTTTGTTCGGATCCTGACTGCTTTTGTAAACTTCTGTATTGCCTGGAATTGATAATAGAGCACTTTGTGTGTTCACAAAAGTGTTGCCCTTCGACATCACATCGGCCAAGTGACTGAATTCACAGTATAGACTCTTAGGGATTTTCGAAACATCTCTTAGAGTTTCAACGTACATTCTCCATTAAAGCTAAATGTAGCTGGAGTTCAAACCCTCAAAAGTCCTCATACAGAAGCTTTCCTTGGATGTGTTTTAGGGCAAGAGTCCTTTTAATTCAGATACTTGGAAAAATCAACTCAGGGAAAGAATGCTGGCTGTACAAGCAACACGCGATTTGTCTGTTCATTTAGCCACTTTTTATATAATGTATTGTTAAAATGAGCATACTTCTACCTTAACTGGCATTTCACTTTCTCCATATAACATGCTTCTGTCCCATTACAGGTCATAATTATCAACACCTTACATCCTTAGGCATTTTTATGTCACATTTGTCCCGTGAGGATGGGGTACAGAGACAACTTGGAGAAGAGTTGAATTCAGAAGCCTCCTCTTGAACAGTAATTTTGAGCCCAGAAGAAGTTGAGGCTTGGCGATAGCCCCAGCCTCATGCACATTCAAGGAGAACCCACCCACAGGAAGTGAGTAGTCTTGCGTAAAGTTGTTTGACTAAGTTTGATTCACCTAGAACTACATATCACCCAGCTCACATTTCTCTATCAGCACCACAAGGGTAAAAGAGATTTTATCAAACCCTTTCAAAAGTTGAGATCTTACTGTTGAAAATAGTCTTTAGGCAGATAATCTTACATGAAAAGGAAATGAACTCTCTTGGGTATTCTCAGTGAACCTTTAAGGATTTGCTGTGATCTGATCTTATTTTTCTTGTGTTCACAAGATTTTTATCCCTCTGTGTCTACTTTTCTAGAATTTTACCAGTGAAAGATGTCATTCACTGATCTAAAAATTTCAGAATATCACCTTTTGTAAAAACCTGAGCTACAGTTTGGTCTGATCTTCCAGAATCTCGTCTGGTTTCTAAAATTCTTCAAAAGCTGCCGCTGACCTTTTCTTATGGAAATTTATCACCTTATTGTTTCAACCCTTGATGTTGAATGTCTTTGCTTCATAAGACAAAACAGATCTCCTTAAAGCTTACCTTATGATGAACGCTTTTGATCACAAATACCTCTTTCTAGGGTATGATAGTAATTATTGCTTTGGAAGACCATCAGATAAGAAGGTTTCAGGACCTTCCAATAAATTATTATCTTTAAGGTCAACAGCCTTGACTTAAAAGTCTCTCGAAGGATGGGATCAAGGAACCAGTAAAATGGACCAGATTCTTTCCAGTGGGCACAAAACTATCAGCCATTTCTGGCATCATGACTTTCTCTCGTAAAAGACGTAAAATCTTTAGCATGAAGAAAGCTAAAATAAGACACTGAACCACTGAACAAGCCTTGAAGTAGCCTCCTGCCTGAAATGACAGATCATAGCAATTCACAAAGACATTTACTCGGCTCTTGAACCTTCGCTGGTGGAATGTGTCCTGCTTTTCTAGGCTCTGCAGAAGACAGCTGTTCAGGTGTGTCGTTATGGGGTTAAATACCAAAGGAGAAATGGACATGATAAGCATCACCCTTGGATGAATCAGAAATGACGTGAATCATCCTCCCCGAGGACTGATGGAGGAGTTTAGGATCTCGACAGATGAACCACCCTTGGGAAACATAGATGGACAGGGAGCTCAATGTCCCCACCTCTGGCAGAGGCCAATTAGGTTGTTTCAGCTTGTGCTGACAATGGGGACAGGTCTTTTTCCTCATTTCCCTGGTTCTTGGGTGCACCTACAGCATCCATAGCTGCTGGATAACACGGGGGGCTGTTGAACAGCTGTTACATATGAGGCACATCCAGGTGGGAGCTCGGCAGGATTTCCTTTTCTCTTTGTGCAAGTCGTGCTCCTTTCTAAAAATTCCCTTAATTCTGAAATCTCTTCCCTGAATGTTTCAATATCAACTGATCCTCACCTAGCTGGATCTTTGAACTGACTCTCCTGGTACCCTTCATTTTCATCATTTATCTATTTTTTTTTGTCTCTCCTTGTCCTCGTCTTGCCTAGCCAGGTCACTGGTAGTATGTCTAGTGACTGTATTTTCATTTTTGCTTGTTATGTTTTCCTTTTAGTGACTTCCATGTAGAATGAATGAAGAAAAGAATGAATTGATATTTGATCTCTTTTATATGTCATCCTTGGAAAGTCCAGGTGCTTGATAAACTGGAACAGTTCCAGCTTTGTCCCATGAATGCTTCTTAGCACATGAGTGCCAGTTGTTGGCCCTGAAAATACGATCATGGTACTTCATTAGAGAAAGTTCTCTGATATACCAATCTTTACTGAGGAGTGGATGACAGAAAAATTTCCAAGTCGGTGGTAACAACCAATACCCACCACCCAGGAGGAAGCAAGCACAGTGGTCTACACTGGTCCTTTTTCTCCTAGTCAGCAAATCCCATTCTCATCATCATCTCTCAAGGTAAGTTTCCATCAAGGAAAGCCTCAGGTCACCTCCCTTAAAAGAATGTGCTATTGCATTGGTTTTACTGATGCCCTGTCAGCAGGACATGTATTTTCAGTTGTTCCCAGGAATGTTGGTTCTTTTGCTGATCTGGTTTCACTTGCGATCAATGGCTCTCAAGTGTCAAGGGCGCAGCCAGAGTCTGGAGTCTGAAGCTTTGAGTGAGAAGCTAAGGCCCAGATAACTCAGCTATAACTTTGACCTGATTTGCCCCAGCCTCAGTGGAAATCCAGAGATGCTGGCTGTACAAGACAATCAAAGAATAGTCCAGGAAAGATTTTCTTCCTGCTTCGGGCGTCTTGAATTCACCTGGCTGTGAAGGCAGACACAGGTCAAGGTCTATATGATGATTTTCAATCTTGTACAAACCAGAGTCCTCTTGAGGGTGACCAGAGATACTAAAAGTCATTTAAAAAAGTAGTTGAACGACGAGAGGAAAAAATTGGGACTGTTAACAGGAAGTATGAAAGTGGAAAGTTATGAATATTCTCTAAATAATCCACTTAGGCACATGCATACAATAGTGTGTGTGTATATTTTGGACGTTCATGGAGACCCCTCAAAGCCAATCTAGAAACCCAGTTAGACTCGAGGGAGGGAACCTAGGATGAAAAAAATCTCTGATTTTGAGATATTGCAATTTACTTTGTGCCAGGAATTCTGCTCCTTTTTTTTTTTTTTTGACTTTTATTCATCCTTTCAGTGACTTGGTACATTTCTTGATTACCTGCTACTGCAAGTATTTTGCTCAATCGTGGAGAGACAAGAACGACTAGAACTCACTGGATTTCTTTTTTCCTTGAGGCACAATCCTTCTGGTTTGGGAAGCAGATCATTGCAATTCTTCAGTAGGATAATTCGATAGTAAAGTAAAGAGATTCCTTTTAAAATTCATTTTCTGGATTGTCTTTCTTTTTGAACTTGTCTTGTTGCTGAGGCTACCAAAGAAGGCGGTGACGTGTAGACTGGGTTTTGAAAGTCTGGGGACAGTTTGCCGATGAAAGAAGACTAATGAATACACTCGGGTGAAGAGACTGACCCTTTGCATTTTTCCAGACGCAGAAATGGTAGTAAATTTTGACAGCTTGAAGATCAGCACCACTGCTAAGCAGCATGGTACAGGGGACAAGAATGCAGCTTATTAATCAAATGACTAGGTGTTCTGTGTCAGTGTAGCTAGGCCACAGCACTCAGTTAGATAATCGAAGACACAAGTTGCCATGGAGGTGCTTGATAGACATAGTTAACTTTTGCAGTCAGTTGACTCTAAGTAAAAAGACTACCCTTGGTCATGGGAGTGGACCTCATTCAATAATTGAAAGGTCTTAAGAGCAAAACCTGAGGGTCTCCAAGGATGAAATTCTGCTTCAAGGCCAAAGCATCAACTTGTGCCTGAATTTCTAGTCTGCCAGTCCGCTCTGCAGATTTTAGACTTGTCAGCCTCTGCAATCCCTTTAAAATAAGTCATCTATTTCCTATCTATCTATCATCTATCTATCTATCTATCTATCTATCTATCTATCTATCTATCTATCTATCTATCTATCATGTCTTCCCGTTCTCTTTCTTTGGAGAGCCCAGGCTGATACACAAGAGTTAAGACCTGTGTTGGAATCCTGGCTCTGAAAACAGATTCCCATGCTTCATAGCTGCATTACTGTAGACAAATTACTTGATTTGCCAACATATCGATCTATTCACATGTCAAATGAGATAAGACTAGCAATTCCCTCATACTGTTCTTGGGAGGATTAAATGAGCTCATGTGTTTAAGCGTGGGTTAAGGGCTCAGAAATGTTAGTTCCTATTCTATTTTCAGTGATACATGCTTTGGCCTCAGCTTACTTTATTTGGGGCATGAATGTAACACAAAACTGGGCATCAGGAGTTCCCATCGTGGCTCAGAGGTTAACGAATCCGACTAGGAACCATGAGGTTGAGGGTTCCATCCCTGGCCTTGCTCAGTGGGTTAAGGATCCGGCATTGCCATGAGCTGTGGTGTAGGTTGCAGACACAGCTCGGATCCCGCGTCACTGTGGCTGTGGCGAAGGCTGGCAGCTACAGCTCCTGTTAGACCCCTAGCCTGGGAACCTCCATATGCCGCGGGTGTGGCCCTAGAAAAGGCAAAAAAAAAAAAAATAAGAAAAAAAGAAAACAAAACAAAACTGGGCATCAGGGAGCTCCAGTCGTTGCTCAGCAGTAACGAACCCGACTAGTAGTATCCATAGGGATGAGAGTTCGATTCCTGACCTTGCTCAGTGGGTTAAGGATCTGGCATTTCTGTGGCTGTGGTGTAGGCCGGCAGCTGTAGCTCTGATTCAGCGCCTAGCCTGGAAACTTCCACATGCCTCAGGTGTGGCAGTAAAAAGCAAAAAACAGAACAAAACAAACAAAAAAACACCAAACAACAACAACAACAACAACAAAAAACTCAAGCCATACAAAAGCAAACAACACTGGGCATTATGGCAGCATGGATTATTCTGGGAGCAAAGAATCATGTTTGTTTTCAGAGGTGTTTTGGAACCAGCCCTTTCCATCCGCCGTGCGCACAGCCACAGGATTGTCCTGCAGCTGCTACCTAAGCAGCGGAGTGGGTCACCCCAACCTGGGCCGAGGAAGTGAGTCTGGGGAGCACAGAGCCTGGACGCGGGGACTGGTCCCCGGGGGAGCCACCGCCGTAGAGGGATCACTGCTGTGACTCAGAACTCAGGGCACACACTGGGGCTCTGTTTGAACTGAAACACTGCACCTTGGGATGCAAGATGAGGTGCGCTAAACAGGGCTGGGCTCAGAGTACGTTGAGGTGACTCCCCGTGGCTGGTGCCTCGGCTCAAACAGACCGCTTTACAGAGCTAGCCGTGTGACAGCACGCGCTGTGTTGAGCCATTCAGTATTTCAGTCGGTAATCTTGCTGCATTTGTTTGTGTATATGCCTGGAGTGCACAGAGGGTCTGTATGGTGTAAATGACCTGAATGAAAAAGCCCAGTGTCCAGCCGGTGATGTCCAGTGCTGTGCCATTCCCGATGGCGGCCCTTGGAGAGATCCGGGCCCACGGGCCAGGCCCCCGGTGCACATCTGTAGAGAATGCAGTGATCTGGTTGGAGAGGAGACTTCCTCAGAGAAAACATGCCAGGAAGGAGCTGCCCGAGAGCATGCTGGGTGATTAACATAACCCTGGAAGGGCTTGTAGCTTGTTTCCTTTCTTTCTTTTTTCTTTGGTCTTTTTAGGGCCGAACGTGAAGCATATGGAGGTTCCCAGACTATGCTTCGAATTGGATCTGTAGCTGCCAGCCTTTGTCACAGCCACAGTGACTTGGGTTCTGAGCTGTGTCTGCAGCCTACACGGCAGCTCATGGCAACACTGGCTCCTTAACCTACTGATCGAGGTCAGGGCTTGAACCTGAGTCCTCATGGAGACTAGTCAGATTCGTTTCCACTGAGCCGCAGTGGGAACTTTGGTTTCTCCTGATGGTGGTGATATTTGTCTAAGGTGGCTTGAATGTAGATCAGTGAGGCTGTTGGTCCCTAGGAAAGAAACCTAAGAGACCACAGTTTTGCATTCTGGGGGATGGTTTTATACAATAGGTACCTTGGCCAAGATGGGAGGCGTAGACGCAAACCACTCGCTCTCTTTTCTAGATGTCTTAAAAAGCATAAATATCCAATAAATTAAACAACAACAACAGCAACAGGAGTTCCCTGGTGTTTCAGTGGGTTAAGGACCTGGGATTGTCACAGCTGTGGTTCTGATTGCTTCTGTGGTGGGAGTTTGATCCCTGCCCTGGAAACTTCCACATGCTGCAGGCATGGCCAAAGAAACACCACCCCCCAACTCCAAAAAACCAAAAACAAAAACCTTGAATTATGATTATTTTACTCTCTTTCCCAAATGTCTTAAACATTATGAAAGCCCAGTAAATAAAAAACGGAATGGTGATTAGTGGGAAATCCTTTTTCAGTGGAAAAAGATGAAACAGGTGACTAGGTATTTGTTTTAAATTCCACCATCTCATCTCCCTCTGGCCTAGAACTTGGCCTGATAGTGCTCAGCTATGTGGTGGTGATTTAAGAGGTTGCTCCCCGTCTGCAGGGACCTGGGGCCACATACTTGTGGGTCATATTCATGGAGACTGGGTAAGTTTAGAATCAGTCTTGGGACAAGTGGTGGTCACAGATCTGTATGTCAAGCATCTCTAGCTCCTCACCTTCTGGGCACGTGGTAGGACTGCACGTGGCCCCCTTGTAGTTGAGAAAGGCCGTGTGATCAATTTTGGTCAATTAGATAGAATGAAAGTGACTTGAGCCACTTCTGAGCTGGACTGTAATCATTTATGTGAGATCCTCTAGTGTCGCTTTTCTTCCAGAATAGCAACTGGCAATATTTAAGAAGGTGACTTCTCCATTAGCCTGATTTCCCAACGTGATTACAATTAAAAAAAATAATCCTAATTACCAGAAACGAACATATATCATGACCAAGGAATAAATCTTTTTTTTGAGGCATTCGTAGAGATTTTGGGGTTGTTTGTTATACAGTGTAACCCAGTCTGTCCTGACTGATACACAAGCTTGATCACCGGATCATAGAAAGTCATGTAACCCAACTTTCTTGCATTTTTCAGAAGCATTTGTATTCCTGAAAGTTAATCTTACATCCCTCCCAAATTCCAGGAGTGCTTTCATCCAGAGCTGACCCAGAATAGAACAGATGCAGATTTCCTCATCTTGTTCTAGAAATGAATACGTGAGTTTGGTCAGGATCTAGAAGTGAGAAAGTAGAGTTATTTTAATGTTATTAGTTATCAGAGCTGGAAGAGATCCTTGGAATCAGTTGCCTAAAACTTTATTTTATCAAGGAGGAAATCAAAGCTCATGGAAACGAGGAGAGTAATTTAGCCAAGGTTGCATAGCTTGCTAGTTGGTTAGTGGTAGAGGCAGGGCTAGAACTTGGGACCCTTGGTTACCCGTGTAAACAGGGACTATTTGGAAAGATTAAAAAGGAGCTGACTGTACTCTAAGCCAGCTCTGCCAATAGAAGTATAATGCAAGCTTCCAATGTGCTATTTTTAATAGCTACATTAAAAAGTTAAGAGAACAGGATGAGATTAGTTTTAATTATTTTATTTAAACCAATATATCAAAAATAGCGTTACATCTCAACATGTGATCAATATAAAATTACTAATGAGACAGCTTACTTTTTCATACCGAGTCTTCAAAACTGGATGTGAAATTTACACCGATGGCAGCTCTCCTCTGGACTGACCCCTTCTCAAGTGCTCAACAGTCACAGGGGGCCAGGAACTACCGTACTGGACAGCACAGCTCTAAATTCTTGGAGGGCAGAGGGATTTCAACTCAGTTCCCTTTGGAAAATACCTGGTTTTGTGTCGCCCATAATAACACGTTTCTCCCTTCTTTATCTGGATCCTAGACATGGTAACACTTGGCCCCTAGTCACTTCATAGGGATGGAAAGGCAATTAATGAGATAATGTCTGAGTTCAGGAGAAGGTTCTATCTGTCTAAATTCAAGGTGCTATTCTCTTTCATGCGTCTGTGGGGAACTCACATTAGCACCCATGGGAACTATGCATGTTACCGTGGTGGAAAAACAAACATTTCTCATCACGCAAGGAATAATACTAGGTTACTAGCAGGGATTGGCTTTCCCAGTGTGGGCGGGGACTTTCTGCCGAGAACTAACGAGGTTACAAAGTCTTCTTGTGCTGCTGCCTGGTGAAAGGCTGCGTGGTGGCAGGCTGGGGGGCAGAGAAGGGGAGAAATGTAAACCCTGAGGGTCAAAGGCTATTGTTTTCAGAGCTCATCTGCGACCACTGTCCCTCCTCGTGGCAGGGGACAGGAGGAAGGACAGATAGACTGTTGCTCTTTTAGTGTCCAGACGGCTAGTTTAGATTTTCTCGTTTGACTGAGTTTAGACAAATCCCTGTTAACCAAACTGTGGGACAGAATTTCCAGGGACAGTGCCTTTTGTTCTTTTTCCTCCTGTATGGAATCTTTCTGAATGGCATGGAGGACAGGCTGAAATAGGCTGGAACTCATGCCTGTTGCCTTCTTGCTCAACCTGCCTAGGAATCCAATACTCTTTTTTTCCCCCAAAGTTTACTTTTAATGAAAAATTTTAATTCAAGTATAGTTGATTTGCAATGTTGTGCCACTTTCTGCTGCATAGCAAAGTGACCCAGTCATGCATACATATAGACACACTGTTTTTCTCATATTATCTTCTAGCGTGTTCTATCCCGGGAGACTGGGTATAGTTCCCTGCGCTATAGAGCAGGACCTCATTGTTTATGCATTCTTCCCAGGCTACGGGTCTAATCGGAGCTGTAGCCGCCAGCCTACGCCACAGCCACAGCAACGCGGGGTCCGAGCCCCGTCTGTGACCTACACCACAGCTCATGGCAACGCCGGAACCTTAACCCACTGAGCAAGGCCAGGGATCGAACCCACATCCTCATGGATACTAGTCCTATTCGTTTCCACTGAGCCACGATGTGAACTCCCTGTCTATCCATTCTAAATGTAAGGGTTTGCATCATTAACTCCAAACTCCCCGTCCATCCCCCTCCCTCCCCCTCCTCCTTGGCAAACACAAGTCTGTTCTCCATGTCTGTGAACCTGTTTCTGTTTTGCAGATACAACCACTATAGAAAACACTATGGAAGTTCCTCAGAAAACTAAATACAGAACTACCATCATTTCCAGCAATCCTGCTCCTGGGCATATATCCAGATAAAACTATGATTCAAGAAGACATATATACCTATGTTCATTGCGGCACTATTCACAATAGCCAAGGTGTGGAAACAGCCTAAATGTCCATCAACAGATGAATGGATGAAGACTATGAGATCCAATTCCTTTTTTTTTTTTTTTGCCTTTTGTCATTTTTATGGCCGCACCCGCGGCAACGCTGGATCCTTAACCCACTGAACAAGGGCAGGGATCGAACCCGCAACCTCATGGTTCCTAGTTGGATTCGTTAACCACTGCGCCACGACGGGAACTCCAAGATCCAATTCCTTTGAACTCTTTAGAGCTGTGCTCTAAATTGTAGGTGGGTGTGGCCTGCCTTTTCAAACCAGGCTACATTTTTTTAGCCATTTCTCACCATTTTTTTGCTCCTAACCAGGTTTTCAAAGTACACACACACACACACACACACTATTTCTCATCTCAGAGCACAAGCAAGAAATTGTGGCAGGCTGGGGAAGAAAGATTTAGGGAAATCTTGTTTTCTTTTTCTTTTTAGGGCCACACCCATGGTGCATGGAGGTTCCCAGGCTAGGGGTCTAATCGTAGCTGCAGCTGCCGGCCTACACCACAGCCACAGCAACGTGGGATCTGAGTCGAGTCTGCGACCTACAGCGCAGCTCACCGCAACGCCGGATCCTTAACCCACTGAGCCAGGCCAGGGATCGAACCTGCATCCGCATGGATCCTAGTTAGGTATGCTAACCGCTGAGCCATGAAGGGAACTCCAGATTTAGGGAAATCTAATTGTATATGATTACTGCTTCTAACTGCTACTTTTCAATTTAGCGCTTCCTCTGTGCCAGACACTATTTATATACACAATATTTCTCCTCCGTAAACCGCCCTTAAAGATGGCTGTTATTACCTCTCTTTTACACGTGAAGACACTGAACTCCAGGAACTTTGATTATTTGTTCAAAGCGGTAAGAGAAAATCTGAAACTTGGAAATAAGAAAATGATGACTGCCTGCCTGTCTTTTCAGTATCATTGGCAGTACTAACAGGCCCATTTTAGAGTAGAAAGGGTCATGGTTTGAAAATGATGTGTCATGAGTTCCCTTCGTGGCTCAGTGGTAATGAACCTGACTAGTATCTGTGAGGATGCAGGTTCGATCCCTGGCCTCACTCAGTGGGTTAAGGATCTGGCGTTGCCGTGAGCTGTGGTGTAGGTCGCATACATGGCTTGGATCTGGCATTGTTGTGGCTGTGGTGTAGGCTGGAAGCTGACCCCTAGCCTGGGAATTTGCGTATGCTGCAGATACGGCCCTAAAAAGACAAAAAAGGAAAAAAAAAGGAAAAAGAGAAAATGATGCATCAAAGCATGAATCTAAAGAGATGGAATTTATGGTTTTTTTTTTTTTGGCAGCCCTTCAGCATATGAAAATTCCCAGGCCAGGGATCAGATCTGAGCCACAGCTGTGACTTATACTGTAGCTTTGGCAACACCAAATCCTTAAACCACTGTGCGGGGCTGGGGATTGAACTCGCATTCCAGGACTCCAGAGATTGTTCTGATCCCCTTGCACTGCAGCAGGAAGTATGGAATTTAGTTTTATCACCAAGGCCTGCATGCCTTGAGATGCCTAAAATACTTATCATGATGAGATTTTACTAGGATTCTGAAACCATAAAAACCTCCAGGAATTAAAATGTGAGAAGTTTAAGATCAGGGACCATGTTTTCTCCATCTTTTTTTCCCTTGGGACCTAACTCAATGTCTGGTATCCAGTAGGTGCTCCACAAAATTTTTGTTGAATTAAGGATTTATAGCAAGGAGAGGTACTTTAGCCTACACCACAGCCATTAACGCAGGATCCGAGCCACATCTGCGACCTATGCCCCACGGCTCACAGCGACACCAGATCCTTAAGCCACTGAGCAAGGCCAGGGATCTAAACCCACATCTGCATGGATACTGGTCGGGTTCTTAACCCGCTGAGCCACAACAGGAACTCCCACTGTTTACTCCTTTCTTATCCAATTTTGCTTTGGCTCTTCAAGCCAACAAAGCAGGTCTCTGTTGAACCCATTTAGGCCTTTCGATGTAGCTGCTTGTTCCAATAACTTACTCCATATGTTTATTTCCTTTAGTGTGAAAAGATTTGGCCCACACTTTCTTTTTTATTTATGGTTTCCTGAATTCTCAGTCCTGTCTTGGCTTGTTCTCCGCCCCCCCCCTCCCCGGCACACACACACACCCAGGAGCGTGGAGCCGTGACACGTTGACAGCGACAGCCTCCGCAGCCGGGTTCCTGGGAGGATGGCCTTGGTCTCTGGACCGTCATTGCCGGGTGCCGTCCCCGGGCTCCAGAGGCTGATTTCGCTCCCCAGACACCCTGTCGCTGTCTGTGTGACCACAGGTCCTCTCTCTTCAGGGGAGCGCAGGCCATCTGGTGGGAGAAGCGGAATGGGGACAGACCCACGGAGCTTTCACAGAGGAAGCTGACAAAAGACCAAGCCCAGCTCCCGGCCCCAAGGAAAAGCCAGGGACTAGAGATCTTGCTTAATTCATAAGAGGACAAGGAAGACTTTTCTGAAGTCGCCTTTCCTTTTGGAAGCAAATGAGGCATTCTTGACCCAAGAGCTTGGCTTTCGAGGGTGAAGTCTCTTTGGGGTCCATTTCTAAGACTAAACTAATGGCGAACTAAGTGCATTTTCTCATTTGATGTGACCATGCCCCAAGGGTCAACCTCTTTGGGGTGGGTGAAGGCAGACAAAGGCTCTTAGGTTTCAGGGACCCCCCTTCCTGATACCGCGCTGAAGCCACTTACAAAGCACCACAGCCCAAGTTTCTGTTGGTCTCTTTTTTTTCCCTTCTTGAACTTAGGCAATGGTCCTTGTCTTGCTTGTCCAGGAATGGCTTGTGCAGGCCAGGAAGGTCGTGAGGCTTACTGCCTGTATAGCTCTGTTCTCTTTGGTCTTCTCCAGGGAGGCTCGGGGACAGGATTTTGGCAGGGTTTGTTCCAGCGAGAACCGTGCGGCAATAGAACAGGCTGCCTTTCAGATCTAGAATGGTCTGAGCTGCAGAAGGACCCCCCACTTGATGTGGGAGATTGGAAGACAATTTCTAAGGTCTTTTTTTAACTTTCTCACTTTTTTTTGGCGGTCCTTGCAGTGTATGAAAGTTCCCAGGCCAAGGATCGAATCTGAGCTGCAGCTGTGACCTAGGCCATAGCTACAGCATCGCCAGATCCTTAACCCACTGTACCACAGCAGGAACTCTGCGGAGGTCTGTTCTAAAAGTCAGTCTAAGGTTTTCTTACATTTAGCTCACTGGCAGGAAGGCAGTGCAAACTGCTGATCAAAAGTAGAGGCTGGGAGATCCTCTTGTGGCTCAGTGGTTAACGAATCCGACTAGGAACCATGAGGTTGCGGGTTCGATCCCTGGCCTCGCTCAGTGGGTTAAGGATCCGGCGTTGCCGAGAGCTGTGGTATAGGTCACAGAAGCAACTTGGATCCTATGTGGCTGTGGCTTACCCCTAGCCTGAGAACCTCCATATGCGGCAGGTGCGGCCCTAAAAAGCAAAAAAACAAAAAAGTAAAAAATAAAAAAAGAAGAAACAGGGAGGTTAATACGTGCAGAGCGTTTAGACCTGGGTCGGTGACTGACAGTCTTAGCTATTATTATTAATTGTTCAACCCTCCTCCCAAAAAAACACATCTCCAGTGATCTGAGTTCCTCTCCTCCTCCTCACGATCGCAAGGGCCCTTAGAGCTTTTGCTTTTAGTAATCACACCCCAAACTAATGGGAACTGGGTGGGCCAGAGGGTGGAGGAGGAAGAAGCAGAGGTCAATGTGATATCAGGAAAGTGTGAAAGAATGAGCTCTAGCCTCCTACACAGAGCAAAGCACAGCTGCCACCCTCATCCGCAGTTGCAGCAGCACACAAGGGAGAAGCGGGGAGCTGGCAACTGGGTGGGGTCACCATCAGTCATCACCGTCATCAGCACCTTCATCACGGTCCTTTCCCAAGGACCTCGAAGACAATCAGTGATGAAGCAATAACACACCAAGAAGTTTAACAGTGTTTTCAAGCTCACTGAGATCTCCAGCCTTGCCATGGGTGCAGCGACTCCTGTGGACCACTTAGCATCCTGCCTGTGCAGAGAACCTACTTAATAAGCGTCTTCACCTCCCAGGATAGGGGTCAAATTGGAGCTGCAGCTCCAGGCCTGCCCCGCAGCTCATGGCAACGGCAAATCCTTAACCCACTGAGCAAGGACAGGGATCCAACCCGCATCCTCATGGATACCAGTCAGGTTCGTTACAGCTGTGCCACCGCAGGAACTCCCCATTTCGATGGCTTCGACTGACATTTATATCTCCAGGTGTGACTTTCCCCCTGTGGTCTACACCTGAGGCCCACGGCACCTCCAATTTAACGGATCCCAAACGGAGAGCGCTGTTCCTCCCCCAAGCAGCTCACGTTCCTCTTGCCTCCTCTTCCAGCTTGGATGCTGCTGGCACCACCTCAGCATCTCTGACCAGAACCCGAGTGCCGTCCTCATTCGCTCCCTTCTCTCAGCCTCCAATCTCATGAGTCATGGGAGGTTTTACTGGAAGAGAATTCACAGCGCACACTGGTTGATTCCCCTTAGACACGTTTCTCAGCTCTGACTTCCCACTTCCGCTCCCGCTGACATTCTCTGGGCAGGTCTTCACCTTCGCCCTCAACGACTGCACACACCTGGCTGGTGTCTCCCTTCCAAGTCCCTTCTCCCATCTATTGTCAACGTAATTTATTTAAAACTGAAGTCCTAGAGACCTCCATGGCTTCTTTGATGCTCTCCAAAGTCAAGTCAAAACTCCTTATATCCTTGCTATGGCTCATAGTTTCTCCCGCGGTCTTGCCCTGACGGCTTCTGCAGCTTTGCTGGTGGGCGGTCTGGAGCAGGTGCCTACACTCCAGGCAAGTTGTATTTCTATCCCTTCCCACGCTGCCACAGCTCGCAAGTCAAGTCTTTTAATTTCTGCCAAAAATCTCTTGCTCTCAACTATCTTCCCAAGAGATTCTTATTCCTTCCTTAAAACTTAACTCAAGAACCTTGCCTTCTGGAGTTCCCACTGGGGCTCAGTGGGTTAAGGACTCAACATTATCTCTGTGAGGATGTGGGTTCTATTCCTGGCCTTGCTCGGTGAGTTAGGATCTGACCTTGCAGTAAGCTGTAGCTTAGGTCACAGATGCGGCTTGGGTCTGGTGTTGCTGTGACTGTGGCATAGGTCGCAGCCGTAGCTAAGATTTGAACCCTCAACTTCCATATGCTGCAGGTGCGCCTCCACCCTCCCCCCCCCCAAGAATTTTGCCTTCTGTGAGGCTTCTTCCCATTGTCTCAGGCTGTTTTTCTACCTCCTTTTTCATCCTCTGGAAATTTACCCTCTATTCTAGCATGTCGGACATGCTCAGTCCAGTTTCTTGAAAGTCTTGAGCATGTATAGGCGGAACCAGGCTGATAAGATAAATTTATGGGCCTTATGGATGAGCCTTGAGTGAAAGTTCTCTGCATATGTTTGCAGAAAGATATTCCTATCTGGAGGACAATTTCTCTTACGCAGACCAGTTTCAAAATGGTAATTTTCATTTGATTAGTGTCAAGTACAGTTAAACAGATGTAGGCCACACAGATCAGGGCCATCTCTTCTGAAAATTATAAATGTTTCGTTATACTAAGCCTAAGTGAATTTTTTTTATCAGTAATGAGAGATTTGGTGATCATTGTGATGATGCTTGAAATTTCTGTTTTGTAAAATAAATGAAGCAATGTAAGGATTTGTATAAAATCTATCCTACATGTTCTCCTTTTGAGAACACCTCGAGAGATGGCCATTCTTGAGCTGCTCACAGATGCACTGGGCAGACAGGAGGTATTGTGGGAGCCTGCAGACGGGTGAGGTCACTTCAGGACCAAGCAAGATGAGAAGAGGCTGGACTCACTGGAGGGGCAGCTCTTGTTAAAATAATAATAATATTATAATAACTAGGAAAGTTTATGGAAAAAATTAAAAACTCTCAGGAGTTCCCATCTTGGCTCAGCGATAATGAACCCGGCCAGCATCCATGAGGACACAGGTTTGATCCCTGGCTTTGCTCAGTGGGTTAAGGATCCAGCATTGCCATGAGCTGTGGTGTAGGTTGCAGACGCAGATCAGATCTGGCGATGCTGTGGCTGTGGCGTGGACTGGCAGCTCCAGCTCCGATTCCACCCCTGGCCTGGGAACTTCCATATGCCGAGGGTGTGGCCCTAAAAAGACAAAAAAAAAAAAAAGGAAAGAACGAAAGAAGGAAGAAGAAGTCAGGGAGGGTAAAACCTGATCAGTGGTTTAAAATAAGAACAAACGTGTTTTCTGCAGAGAATCGTGAAAAGGGTGGATGATGTGCCGAGTGGATGGGGGTGGAGGCAAGGAGGATCTTTGTAGGAAAGGGGCAGAGAAAATTGAGGGTCAGGCTGAGAAATGGTGACACCACTGAGTTTTTTCAGTTTGGGGACGACATAGTGAAAGCTTTGAGCCAAGAGAACCAGAGGGTGCATAGCAATCCATTCTTGCCGCCAGTTTACTTTTGGAGTTCCCGTCATGGCGCAGTGGAAATGAATCTGACTGGTATCCATGTGGATATGGGTTCGATCCCTGGCCTCTCTCAGTGGGTTAAGGATCCATCCAAACCCGAGAAGCTGCAGCTCGGATTTGACCCCTAACCTGGGAGCCTCCATATGCCTCAGGTGCAGCCCTAAAAAGCAAAACAACACAAAACACCAAAAAAAATTCTTCCCCCTAGTTTTCCTTCAATGAGCTCTTAGGGGCAGGTCTTACCATCCGCTGTGTGAAGGGTATCAGGAAAAGAAGGAGCTTCATTTACATGTGAAGTTTATTTCGCAGGTTATAGGAGGCTGGGCATCCTGACCTCCTCGAGTTCACATTCTCAACCGCTTCAGGCTGGTCAAGGCAATTCTATTAGCATATCTGTTCTCTATGACAGATATTTTTAGCAGCAGATAGCCTGAATCTATTCAAAGAATGCACCTGTTAGATGAGAATCTAGATCTGGCAAGCACACAGTCTAATTTCAAGAGAACCAAGTCAGGCTGCATGCTGAACTAGGGAACACGACAGGAAATCTATCAGTTTTAAGCTCATGACAGTAGCTTTGAAAAGTCTGTAGCATGAAAGTATTTCTACTCATCTGGATATTTCAGTTTGAGGGATTCATGGAAATAATCCGATACCAAGAAACATTCTTTCCCCTCTCCCCTCCTCTCTCTCTCCCTTCCTTCTTTCTTTAACCTTAGCGATATTTTTTAAAATGTCTCATCTTGGGTCTGATGCTCAGAGGGTCCAGAAACCAAGTGCCGTTTCCATCTTCTAGTAAATGTATATTCCAGAAAGGAAGGCAGCTAAGCCACGAGTAATCACGTTCAACAAGAATTTGGCCTCATAAGGTGATGCGTGCTGGGGAGAAGAGGAGGAAGGATTGGACGGTGACTGGGGATGGAAAAAAAAATCACCCCGAGGAGCAGTGGGTGAGCGGAAACCTCAATCGAGGGAGGACATTCAAGCAAAAATCTAGCGAAGAGCACTGTAGGAAGAAGGGAAGAGGAAGGTTTGCTTACGGAGCAGCAAAAGGTCGGTCTGGCTGGAGAGGACTGATCAAGGAGCAGGTTGGGATGAAGGAAAGTAGCCAGTAGCTACATCGCTAGGGACTTGCGGGCCACAGCTGGGACCTCGAATTGTGTTCTAAGTGCAGTGGGAAACCGTTTGGAGTAGTTATGCAGGGGAGCAAGGTGATCTGATCTGTGGTTTAAGAACATTATGCTGGCTGCACCGTGAAGAATATCCTTGCAGAGACAAAAGAGGGACGTAGAAGACCAGCTGCTGGGCTATCATAAGTCCACGTGAAAGCTGACGGGGGCCTGAGTGCAGAGGTGGCAGTGGAGGTGGCAAAAGCTGGTAGAGCTCGCTTATGTTTTAAGGACTTGATGATGGATTGGATGGTAATGAACTGGATGAGAAGAAGGAAGCGAAGAGGGGAGTCAAGGCTGACTCCCGGGTTTGTAGTCTGAGCAACTGGGTGATCTGTTGGGTCATTTTCGAGATGTCCCCATCCAGGGGAGGAGGTGGTTTAGACTGGGAAGTTAAGAACTCTGTTTCAATAAGTTTAAGTGAAGACCTTGACTATTATATATGCAGTAGTCTGAAGTTTAGGAGAAAAAGCTGGAGAAACACCTTGGAAGTTACCAGTGTGACTCACCAGTTGATGGGGCATTTAAAGCCATGGGTCAAAAGAGGTCACGCAGGGAGGGCGGTGTTCACCTCAACGCTGGGACAGAGCTGAGAAGTCCTCCAATATTCAATGGACCCCATGAGAATGTGGAGCTAGCAAGGAAGACCGAGAAGGACCAGACAACGAAAGGGGAGGAAACCCAAATGAATATGGTGTCCCCTAAATGTTTTAAGAAGGGCCGGGTGGTCAACTGTGCTGACTCCTGTTGAGAAGTCCAGTAAAATGAGGACAGAAAATTGACTACCAGTTTTGACGTGATGACTTTAACAAGAGCAGCAATAGCTGGATAGTAGTGAGAAAGTTCTGAATGCAATGGGTTAAAGAAAGAATGGAAGATAAAGACGTGGAGACACAAAGTATAGAGATTCTTTCAAGCTTTGCTGTCAAAGGAAGGAAAATATGGCAAGGTGGAGAGAAGGGTGGGTTTTTTTTTTTTTTTTAGAAGAAAAGACCTATGAAGGCATTTTTGTCTGTGGATGGAAGTGGTATAGAAGAAAAAGGAAAATAGTTAACTTAGAAGGAAGAGGAGGCACTAAGCGCTTCAGTAGGTGAGAAGATATGGATTCAAGAGGACAAGTGAACAATGGACCTCAGAAGACAGGAAATGAGGAGAAGCGAGTTCAGGCTGTAGGGATATTGGCAGAACCGGGTTGTGGGACAGCAAGTTTAATCTCTT
This sequence comes from Catagonus wagneri, assembly GCA_004024745.2. Classification (NCBI taxonomy): domain Eukaryota; kingdom Metazoa; phylum Chordata; class Mammalia; order Artiodactyla; family Tayassuidae; genus Catagonus; species Catagonus wagneri. The sequence continues at coordinate 28,025,579 of PVHT021183524.1, forward strand.
CTTGTTTCTGTCTTCTCTACAAGATAAGGCAGTGTCAAACCGAGCGAACCGGGAGGGGGTGTTTTTTTTTTAGAATTTTAGGAAGAGAGGAAAAGAGGGTGAAATCGTCGTGTTAGAGGATGAGAAACTGAATTTGCCTGGACATCTGAGGTTGTCAGAAAGTTCTGGAAAGCCACTTGAGACTTTGGTTCCTAAATATAAAACAAAATCTAAATCAAAGGTGGAACCTGGTAGGACAGTTGCGTGCTCTCCTCTGGTCCTGTTCATCTGGAGGGCAGATGCTAAGCAGATGGAGGCTTGGGTTGAACTCTGTTTTGGAGGTTTGCCAAGGAAGTTCCAGAAGGGAGTGGCGGAGAGAAAGAGGTTGAGGGTGTGTGTGAATGGGAGAGTACTCGGATGTGAATTCGAAGCAGGGTAAGGAGGAAAAAGAACACCTTATGGGGCTGATGACAATGAAGACAGTTTGGTGGAGCAAATACTCGGGTCGGTATGGACCTAAGAACGGCAGACTTCTATTGTTTCCTGTCCCTCTCTTTCCTAGCTCATGTCTCCGTGTGAAAAGACCTCTGGGAGTTCCCCTGTGGCTCAGTGGGTTAAGTATCTGCTGTTGTCACCATAGTGGCTTCTGTCACTGCTGCAGCAGGGGTTCGATCCCTTGCCCGGCAACTTCCACATGCCGTGCATGTGGAAAAACAGAAACAATAAAAAAAACCCTCTGAATCTCTTTTTATTTTTTCATTTTGCTTTTTAGGGCAGCACCCATGGCATGTGGAAGTTTCCAGGCTAGGGGTCAAATCCGAGCTACAGCTGCCGGCCTATGCCACAGCTGCAGCAACACCAGATCCGAGCCACGTCTGTGACCTACGCTGCAGCTCATGGCAACGTCAGCCCCTTAGCCCACGGAGCAAGGCCAGGGATCAAACCTGCTTCCTCACGGATTCTAATTGGGTTCGTTTCAGCTGAGGCAAAATGGGAATTCCCTGTTATATCTTATTATGTATGTCTCATTCAAATGTGTTTATGAATAACTCTCAAGGGCTTATTACCAAGTCCTTGTTATAAGTACTGAGCACATAACCATGAACTAATGCAGACGTGGACCTGGGCGCTCATGGGTGCGAGGTCTATTATGGAGACACATGGTACATATTATAGATGAACTGTATGGCACCAGTCTTAAAAATCCTGTAACATTTCAGATGTGATGAATATTTCTTTACCACCAGATTGTAAACCCCCAAGAAGCAGGAGTTTGTGTCACACCAACAGCAGGGGCTCAGTAAACCCTTTTGATTCCTTGGAGAATCGGTGTTCCCCTCACTTTGAAGATGTTCCTTTTATTTTTTATTTATTTATTTTTGCTTTTTAGGGCCGCACCTGTGGCCTATGGAGGTTCCCAGGCTAGGGGTCTAATCGGAGCTGTAGCTGCCGGCCTTCGCCACAGCCACAGCAATGCAGGATCCGAGCCACATCTGCAACCTACACCACAGCTCACGGCAATGCCGGATCCTTAACCCACTGAGTGAGGCCAGGGATCGAACCCTCAACCTCACGGTTCGGATTTGTTTCCGTTGTGTCAGGACAGGCACTCCGAAGATGTTCCTTTTAAAGGTCTATGGGGACATGGAGTTCCTGCTGTTCCCACTGAGCCACAGCGGGAACTCCCTGTAGCCATCAGGTTTTATCCATCACGTTTTGGAAAGCCTGGAATAGTTAGGGAATGATAATGTCGAGGAAATTTGGTTGCTTCCTCGACATAATAGTATGTTTTGTTTGTGCTATGGTTTGTTAGGAGCATATCCTGGCAACCTATGATCTAGGTCCCGCATGTCCCTTTCCACATTTAAATTAATTATCTTGAAAGGCTAACGAGTGACAGTCAGATCTAGGTAGGGGGACTTCAAAACTGTGGTTACCTCCAATCGCTGGGAGATTTGGCTCTTGGATAAATGGATAATTATCAACTAGTGACCATGTGTTCAAATCGAACACAGCTTTTTCGTCACCAGATGTGTGCATTTATCAGGGACTTTTTGCTAATTATTCAAAGAAGTGCCCTCTTTAAGGAAAGCCCACATATGCAATACGCATTTACAATCATTGATAGATAAACCAGCCAGGTGGTGGATTCCTTGTTTTATATAATGTTACATAATTCTGTCAATGATTAAGACACATCTCACCACAGAAAGTTTCTATCACATCTATCACATTCAATTTAGAAAGTTTCCCTATAAGCCCGGCGTTTTAGTAACGAGAGGTTACACACGAGAGCTGTACAGTAGATTCGAAGTGAAAAGACCCACCATTCCTTTATGCCTTTGCACCAAGTACAACGAATCAGTAATAGCTGGTATTCTTTTTCATCCAAATGAAGCATCCGTGTCTGCAGGTGGGTTCTGGAAGGTGATCAGTCGGTTCAGCCACTGGTGATGTGACCGAGTGTCGGGATATGGAAATGTCTTCTTCCATCAAGTGACCGGGGAGATTCTAAAGCCCTGCTCCTGCTGCCCTAGCTCCCAGTTTGCTGTGTGATTGCTTGATTTGAAAAGTGATAGGTTAAGACGTCACACTTATCTTTTCTATCACCAGGATGCATTATGTGGAGCTGTGCTCATGGACTTGTTTTAGAGGCTGGCATTTCCTGTAAGAAACTATCCTGGTGTCTCCATGAGATGTATTGGCTTGTAGGTGAAAATATGCATTGAAGGGAAATGGAGTGACGTTAGAAGTCTTACCATCCCCATTGGGGCATCCCGTAAGTTGGTTAAGTATTATTCACTTTATTAATCATATTGCCATAATGCTACAAAATTGGTGAAATTGTAATTCCTTGTTTTGACATTCAGAACTCCCAGCAAAGAACACCTTTTTCTAATCAACTCAATTTTCAGTTACTCCATTCTTGGTAATCTCTTTGCTTTTGCCCCTCTGGTTAAATCCTGGATGGATTTACCATCCTTGAACTTTGAACTCCCATTTTTAGGGCTGCCTGCCTACCTGTCCCTGTTATCAGACGGCTCATCATGAAAAAGGCTGGGTCAGAGTTTATCTCAAGCATCTCTTCTTTGCCTTTAGAGCGCCACCCAATTCCACTCTTATCTCTCTCTCTGGATTCCCATTTCGAACTGCACCCTTCTTGTCCACTCGCCTTTTTTTTCCCCCACCCACCTTCATTCCTGACCTCTCCTTTATCCCCTTGGCCATTCATCGCTATAACATCACCTTCCGTTTAGTGACTTTAGCTTAAACACCTAAGCTCTAGGCTGTCAGGTTAGAGCTTTCTTAAGTCCCTAAAAAGATAGACCGTTCAGGAGTTCCCATCGTGGCTCAGTGGAAACGAATCCCACTAGGAACCATGAGGTTGTGGGTTTGATCCCTGGCCTCGCTTGGTGTGGCCTCGCTCGGTGGGTTAAGGATCTGGCGTTTGCGGCCCTAAAAAGCAAGACAAAACAAAACAAAAACCCAGGCCATGCAGATTTAAGCAAAAGGTGACGTACTGATGACACCATCTATTTTAGTTTTTTTGACACCATCTCAATATCATCTGGATGATTCTTTACATGTCTTCAGATTTTTTTTTTTTATGTAATTTGGATCTTACGTACATATCCTTTGGCCATCTCCTTTTCATCTAGCAGCTGATAACATAATATTTTACAATATAGTTTTTTATTACTTGCATAGTTTTTCCTGTATATATTTACCATTTTTATTTCAATTTAATTAATTAATTAATTAATTAATTTTTTTGTCTTTTTGTCTTTTAGGGCCACACCCGAGGCTTATGGAAGTTCCCAGGTTAGGAGTCCAATCGGAGCTGTAGCAGCTGGCCTATGCTAGAGCCACAGCAACGTGGGATCCGAGCCGCATGTGCAACCTACACCACAGCTCACAGCAACGCCGGATCCTGAATCCACTGAGAGAGGCCAGGGATCGAACCCGTGTCCTCATGGATACTAGCTGGACTCCTTAAAGCTGAGCCACAACAGGAACTCCATATTTACCATTTTTTAAATTTAACCAATCTATTATTATTGTCCATTTAGATTGCATCTCATGTTTTCTTACTATAAATTACCCTATGAACATTTTTGTGGCTAAATTATAGTGCATTTCTCTGGTTACTTTCTTATGGCAAATTCATAGAAGTGGAATTTCTGGGTCAACCTATTATTATTATTATTTTTACAGTTCCTAATCAGCTGACTTTATTTTTTTCTTCTCTTTACAAAGACTATTTTACGATAGTTGATTTACAATGTTCTGTCAATTTCTGCTGCACAGCAAAGTATCTGGGTCAACTTATAGGCATATATTTAAGGTTCTTGAAAAAGATTGCCTAAATTACTCTTCGGAAAGGTTATCTGTTTGTCATCGTAGAGGAAGTATTGGAAAAGTTTCTGTAAATAATGCAAGAAGATTGCTATCATTGCTCCTAGCCCATACTAATTAGTCATGTGCTGTTCCCTAAACCAAGAAACCCTTATCACTCTCTGTTGATTCATATGTAAAATTAAGGTGATGGATTAGAACTCTAAGATATTTCTCCATCTGTCATTCTGTTATGCTGATTTCACATTGTGGCGATAATTGCATTCCTGAATCTTCTCCGGGCTTCTCAAAAGGAAGTGTAGAGAGCTGAGCCTTAAAACAGAGAAGCGGCTGAAACAAAGAGAAGCATTTTCTTGAAATCCTGTCCTGGGAGAAAGAAAAGGTTTAATACTGACTTAGCTTTTACCTTGGTCTCCTCTTCTTCATGGCACTACATATTAGACAAAATTGCCTTAAATCTTATCCGCTTTTCAACGAGTCATGTCAGCCGGGGCTATTGTTATCATCCTCCTCGGTGGGTTATCATCATTCCCATTCTACGGATGAGAAAACAGAGGATGCAGAGAACTGGAGACTTGCTCAGCCTGAGAGAGTAAGTCAAAGTTTAAGGAGGAAAGCTCTAGACTTTCCCCCATGAGGCTAGCTCTCATCGAAGAGAAGGCCTGGTCTCAGGATACTGTTTTTGGGTCTATCCAAGGAGATTTGGGCAACTAGTAGGTTAAATTCTTTCAAAACATTCTCCTCCAGCAGGGCCGTGGGGCCATCAGCAGCCAGGTACTCTTTTTCCCGGATCTCATGTGGAGTCTCGGACCCTTTTTTCTTACCTCTGGCAATGGGCAAATGGGTCATTTAAGGCACCTCTGCAAAAGGATGAAACCTGGTGAATGAACCGACGAACTCAAGACATAGCTGATCAATAAAGTTAAAAAGAGTGACGAAACAGCAGCAGCCGGGGCGGCACGGAGGCAGTTTGGCTTTTACTTAAAATTTATATTGAGTAACGGACATGTGTAGGGTCCATGAGGACAGCACCCAGGACAGTCAATGGCTCGTAGTTAAGAGCTGAATGTGTGTTTGTTGAAATTCAGGCTCTGGAGGCCCAAAGATAATTAAACCACGAGATCTTCCCTCCAGCACCTCCCAGTCCAGCAGAGGACACAGACCAGAAAGCAAACGTAGTGGCAAAATCATAAACAGACCTGTATACACGCGCCCAAGCAGTGCAGGAGAGGGAAGCGGTTAACTTGAAAGTTGTTGGCCGTGTCTGATGCGTTGTAGGTGCAGACCCTTTCGGAGCAGATGGCCTCCTAAACGTTTCTCCGATATGAACTTGACTCTGTATCAAAGCCCATACAGTTTCCTTATAAAACTGAATGTACCTACATCACAATCACAGTTGATACCTCGAACCATTAAATTGCCTAATAGGGTCTGACCCCATCCCTCCCTTCTTAGCAAAAATTAAAAAAAAAAAAAAAATCGTAACTGGTTTGTCACCTTGGGTTGAAGAGGCATTTGTTTCTAAGACATCGACGCTTCGTTATTTTCCATTGGGAGTGAATGGGCAACTCCGTTTGATTAATTAGAACTTCTTGTACCGAAAGAGGAGGGGGAGGAGGCTGCCTTAGAATGAGTAGACTGTTACACGTGGAGAACGTGTAGAAATACTTCAGAGATGGAGTCTGAGTGTTTCAGTAAATGAAGTAAGAGGGTGGGACATGCTTACTGGAATACGTGGCCGGACAGACTGGAAAATTATGTAAAAGATGCTCCGAGATTGTGTGCATGAGAGTGTACTGAGTTTAATCTCTAGTTCCTAAATTCTGTAATGGTGACTGTCACTGTATCGGATTTCTTTGTTATGAGGTGTATATGCGAGAGCTACAGATACAAAACCATTTCCTAACTGTTTCCTAAATGATTTGTGACATTTAGGAGAACTCTATGGGAGATTAATAGTAGAAAACCCTCTTATCTGCGTGGAAGAGAAACATTATATAATGTTAATTATCATAATGTTTTTCCTGTAGAAAGTAGCTGGAGAAATCAAAGGTTGAGAGCAACAGATGTTCTCCCTATTAAAACGTCAAGAGCTGTACTGAGGAAATTCATCTACCAGCAGAATCCAGACCGCGGAGAAGGCGGCAGGCAAGAACTGCATTTGAAAAGAACTCTGTAATGTTTCTGATTTTTATTTGGCTTGATAAAGTTTCAGGCACTTAAAGATTTTCTGATTCTTTTACAGTGCCATTGATGAATTAATTTATTATTATTAATTATTATTATTATTATTTTCTTTTTTTTTTAGGGCAGTCCCCCGAGTCATATGGAAGTGCCCAGGCTAGGGGTCGAATCAGAGCTACAGCTGCCAGCCTACACCATAGACATAGCAACTCGGGATCTGAGCCACTTCTGTGACCTACACCACAGCTCACGGCAACGCCAGATCCTTAACCTACTGTGGGAGGCCGGGGATAGAACCTGCGTCCTCATGGATCCCAGTAGGTTTCTTTAATGGTTGAGCCACGAAGGGAACTCCGGAATTAATTTATTAATGGTTGGAATATTTCTCACCTAGACACTTTTATTATGAAACTACTACTTCGAAAGATGTTGAAAGCTGAGTGGGAAAGGAATTAGATGCACACTTAGAAATAAATGTATAGGTTAAGGGAAAAATAAAAACCATGAACATTGCTCTGCGTCTTAACTTGGAAACACATCTTTTTTATGGAATGAAGGGGGCTTAAAGATCAATATGGCTCATCTTGGCCCATAAAAATGTGTGCAAGTTCTTCTGTCCCAAATGCCATGAAGCTGGTGAGACCTTTTCTCCAAAATTTACCCCAGACGGAGACGGAGCACAAGCAAGGAAATGGACAACTCACAAACAAGGCAATTATTGAAGCAGGAAAGAGGCAGAGAACTCCAGAACTTTCCCACACTAACCTTTAGAAGGAAGAAATTTCCTCAGTCTACTTCCTTGACACCGCTCAGCACGTCCAGGTTTTTATCATCTGTCGGAAAATCTGCAGGTGATAAAATTTGGTTTTTAATATTTCTGGGCAATTCTCTGGGAAAGAACTCTTGTTCAGTCTTTGCACGTTTCCTTTTCTTTTCAGAAATGGAGATACATGCAGAGAGACTGGATCCCTGGAGGGTGTCCAGCTTCCTCGTTGGTCTTTTTGAATGCTTACAGAATCTCCAAAGTGGGGACCTCTCCTCTTTCTGTTTCTAATCAGGTATCGTAAAGTGGACCTGAGAATATGTCTGCTGACAGCAGAATGAGAAGGGGCGTCCATATTCTGAACATGTTTAATTACTCTGGTATGTATTTGGTTGGGTTAAAGCTTCACAACAAAAATAAGACCTGAATGTGGCAGATAAAGACGCTTCCTGTAATTTCTCAAGCAATTAGTGTTTAAGGAGTATTTCCAAGGTATTGGCCATTTTCAGAAACCCATGCACCAAGGATGTGTAGGCGCGAACTGCCTCTGTCCCCACTTTACTGGTGTGTCCCCAGAGTCTGGCACAGTGATTGGCTCATAAATGCTCATTACATCAATGAACTTGGGCATGAACGGGTAAAATGAATGATTGAGTGGACTTACTCGTACGTTTCCTCAGGTTTTGTAACCCAAGGACCAAATGCAATGTCTGCCAATAGGGGTTTTGTGAATGAGATAATGAATCCAAGAAAGTAGATTCGGTAACTTACCTAAGTATTCTGTTTAATTATTTGAGACTCTTAGAAATTATCCATTAGGATTACTATCTTTGCTCCATTAAAAATGTCATTTTGAAAAATAATACGTGTCGTCCTCGTTCTGTGGTCCAAGTCTGCAGAAGGTCCACTGGGAGTAGGGACATTGAGCATCCTATGTTTCTGCTCAGTGTACCTGTGATGCTGGAACAGGTGGTTTTAGCAGACGCATTCAGAGAGAAGTATCCATGCTACGGTGAGACTAGAAGAAAAGTTAGTACATTAGGGTTTTCAGGTCACCAGTTAGCAAGACCACCCGCCAGCTCACGTATTGCCTCCTCTGGTTAGGGTTCTCCTACCTACAAGCTTATTTCTGATCTGATGACAAAACAGTCTGGAGGGCACAAAGAAAACAGAAGACAGGAGACAGAGCCCCTAATGCATCCCTCCAGGGAAAGCAAAGTGAGAGAAAAAGGCTAAAAGTGCTGCCTCCTGGTGATCTCATATAATATTCAAGGAAACCTATAACATAGATATTATTATTATCCTCATTTTCTGAGGCCCAGAGAGGTTAGGGAAATTGCCCGAGATCAAACAGTTCGCAGATGGCAGGGCAAAGATTCAAATGCAGGGAGCCTGACTCCATACTTAATGAGTTTTAGCCTTCATGTTATGTTAGGCTGATCTATGGGTGCTCTTTGCTTGGCGAATCTTCTTTTATAGAATCTGGAGTAAGGCAAGGATTTATTTTAGTAGGATGTTTTGTTGGACTTAAAAAAATAGGATGTTTTTGGCTGTAGGATGAACCTCACGGAAGAGTTATCTTAGAGACCATACAATAGGTGGCTAATTAAAAAAAATAGCCCTGATGCCTACTTATGAACTATTTTGACAGCATCCTCAAGAATATGGTCCTAGCAAGAGAGAGAAAAATCGAATGCCACAGTGGTCTTGAGCAGGAGGACTTGTTCCCTTACTGTCACCTGTTTATGGGTGAGATTAGCTGATAAGAGTCACATGGGTTATTTATTTATTTTTTAATACTTTTTAGGGCCACACCCGGGACATATGGAAGTCCACAGGCTAGGGGTCGAATCGGAACTGTAGCAGCCAGCCTGCACCACAGCTGCAGCAACGCCCAGATCCGAGATGCATCTGCGACCTACACCGCGGCTCGCGGCAACGCCGGATCCTTAACCCGCTGATTAAGAGGGTTAAGGGATCAAACCCGAATCCTCATGGGGATACTAGTTGGATTCGTTAAAGCTGAGCCACAACGGGAACTCCCATCAAGCGGGTTATTTTGGATTAAAGCTGAGCCACAACGGGAACTCCCATGAAGTGGGTTATTTTGGAATGCGCAAGCTGGTGGTAATTGGAGAGATCTCGGGTTCTACTAAGCACTGCTTTGTTTCACCCTTACATGCTTTGAGAACGCTATACGATCAGTACACCCCAATAATGAACCCTTAGCACAGGTATCAGCCCAGGAAGAGGTGTGCGCTTGAATGAAACACTTCACTTTACATGACTGTGTTGCACTTGTTTTGGCTTTGGCTTTTATTTGATGCTTGAAATGCAGGATAACATGACTTGTGTTTCAGCTTTTCCTGGTGACTTCTTTGACCATGTCTGGTCTGGCAGTTAAGGAAAAAAATCAACAGAAGGATTACATTTCAATGGCACAACACCTAATCCTCAGGCAAATGATTTGTCCACGCTTAATATAAAGTACTTAGGATGTGTCGTGTGATGTAAACACTAGTTCTAATAAAATGGTGCCTGAGGAACTGCTCTTTAACTGATAATACCCTATTTGTGTTGGTCTGGACGGATTGGATATAAAGCCATTATGATAAAATATATCCTCTTTAGGCTGATAAAAACGAAAATCAGTACAGGGCTCATACCAAGAAAGAAACGGTGCTGCAGAACAGAGACCCTTGGGATACTGAGTTGGCGTTGGAACCAAGCCAGGCAGCAGCGCCTATTTTATTTTATTTTATTTATGTCTTTTTGACTTATCTAGGGCCGCACCCACGGCATATGGAGGTTCCCAGGCTAGGGGTCTAACAGGAGCTGTAGCCGCCGGCCTTCGCCACAGCCACAGCAACGCGGGATCCGAGCCGCGTCTGCGACCTACACCACAGCTCATGGCAACGCTGGATCCTTAACCCACTGAGCAAGGCCAGGGATCGAACTCGCAACCTCATGGTTCCTAGTCGGGTTCATTAACCACTGAGCCACGACGGGAACTCCCAGGCAGTGCCTCTTCAGAGGGCAACAGCCCAGTCGTCCGGGAGGACCCCGGGGTTTACTCCTTTGAACGGCACCTTCCGTGACTCTAACGTTGTGCGGAAACCGACTGCGCTGACCTGCTGTGTTTGTGAAGTGTTTCTGTCTGGGGAGGCGCAGCTGCCTCCGAGCAGGGAGATTTCAAGCACAAAGGAAGGTGAAAGGAAGCACCTGCAATTGGGCCTACCCTGGATAGCAATCTCTGCTCTCAAATATCCACTTGTTATAACCTTTTTCTCCAGGACCCCGTGCTGCTTGGAAGCATGCAAGGTTAATAACAGCAGGCAAAAAAATGCTAGGCATTTCAAGACGCAGCATTCATCTTACTGTTCCACTAATGCGGGGCTGACAGAAAGTCACTTTCAACCTCCTTTCCTGCTGCTTAGATTCCCCGCGTGTTCTGAGGGCGTCTTCCAGGTATTGGGGAGTGACCGCTGTTCATATGGTGTTACAGAAAAATAGGCATCTTTGCCATTATCCTCATCGGCTTTAATGCTTATAAATCGGCAACAGCTCCGCCTACACACACTTCTCTCCGTCCCTGAAGAGCAGACACTGAGGACTAGCTCCGTTCACAGTTCAGCTGGCAACTCACTTCCAGAACACCGCTGATTGAGCGCCTTCTCTGTAATTGTAGCTTTAGCCAAAGGATGAAAAAACCACAGGGCCTGCGCTAAAGTGACTTGAATTTTCAGGTCCTGACTCGTCGGCCACTCTTCAAGAGTTGCAAGAGAGGGGAACTTTCAAGTGAGATGGCAGTCTCTTGACTGGGGAGGCAATCCTAGTTTCTACGTTTTCCAGAAAGAGTCATTCCAAGTGCAGATTTCCGAAGGTTGTTTTGGCTCAGGTTTTTATTTTGAGGGTATTCACCAGTAGACCAAGTCCTTAAATCTGTGAACGTATCTTTTCATGGACTAAAGAGCTGGCTGGAAGGAAAACTGAAAGCAGAAATGGCCACAGAAGCGAGGGAGGGGGGAAAAATGGAAAAATGACACTTTTCTTTCCTTCAGCTTGATGGAGTTGCCTTGTTATCGCGGGACTCTTAGACACCTGCGCTTGTCCTTACTGAAAGCTCCAGAGACAAACGTGGCCTTGGCACATGGGGACTTCCGTGCCAGGGGGCAGAAGTCACGGCTTTAAGTTTCCAGTTTGTAGGGTTTAGGGACACTTAGATCAAGCAAAGTTGAATGCTTGCGATGCGGAAGGAACAAAGAGCATTTGTTCTTCAGGACGTTCCACTTCTTATTTTTCCCACATTTCTCAACTCGGTGTCTCTCAAACCTGCCCACTAGCCTCTGTCCCCACGGTCACCCTTTCAGGCCACCTGCCTCTCTCCCTGGGGCTGTTTCAGGGGCTGCGTAATCACTCCCCCATTTTCCAGCTTGGCTCTCCTGTTCTTTACAGCGGCCACCAGAGTGCCCAGTAGGCAGTAATCTCGGATCTTTCCCGCACCTATTTACAACGCTTCTTTGCGGCTTCCCCACTGTCCACAGGACAAAATTTAAGCATCTTTACTATGGCTTACAAGGTGCTCCACGGGGTGGTCCCCCAGTGGCTCTCCAGCCTCTGGGAACTGGGGTTCCTCTCTCTTTCCCGTCCCAGCTACGGACATCCTTCCTTGTCCTTGAGAAAGGAGCACGGCTTATCCATTGCCACCTGCTCAGAGCAATTCTAGTCCGGTCGTCCTGCATGACTCAGCTGAAAGGCAACCTCTGCGCGCCAGGCTTACAAAACACCCCCACCCAGACCACGGTACCTCCTCCAGTTGCGAGTTTTCATGGCACCCTGTGACCTTTCTTTTGTGATACCCATCAGTGTTGTGATAGCCTGTGTAGGTTTATCTGTCCAGAAGACCAGCAAGCTCGGTATTGGCTGCTCATGAATGAGGGCGGGGGGCCACGCCTGTTCTGTCCATTTCAAGCACCCATTATGTGCTGGTTCATGGCGCCTGCTCAATCAAAATTTGTGAATTAATAGGATGTTCAAAGACCTCGTGAACTTGGATTTTTTTTTTTTAAATTTGGCAGACTTTGAGTTAAAAAAAAATGAATTTACCTCACTGATTTCCAAGGATGGTCTGGGATTCCTCTTCCCAGCGTTTTCATAGCAAAGAATGAGAAACAGACCAATTAAATCACACAGGCAACTGTTCTTTGATGCCTCCCATTGCCCCCTCCCCACACAAATAGGTTCAAAAAGGGAAAAAGCTAAAAGGCAAAGCACCCATCCGGGTTTCTTTGGCCTTTCTTAATCAGGAGTTAATAACAGCCTTCTTTATTTTTATTGTTATTATGATTCAAAGTGAACTGAACATCGGGGCTGTGTTTTTTAGGGGGGCGGGAGTGGAGAGCAAGAACCTGTAAAGAATTCAGGGCCGGCCTGGGAGGGTTCATTCCCGGAAGAGTCAACAGAGTAGGTCACCCGTGGGGGAGACGGTGGGTGAATGGAACCCTAAAAAGGTAAAGAGCTTGAGAAAACGGAGAAAGTTACGCCCCGTCTTCAGCATCCTTCACAATGACGATGAGCTTTGCACCTGATGGTAAATTAAAAAAAAATAATAAAAAAAATTAAAAAAAAATCCAAGATCACTAGGTCCTTGAACATCCTATTAATTCTGTTCGGAGGGCTTCTCTCCTGGAGTCGCACAGAGTGATGGGTGCTGGAGCTGAGGGCAGCCGCCACGATGCCCCCTTTCCCAGGGCTCAGCAGCGACGTGGGGGAATTGGGCAGGTACGCAGGCACGTGTGATGCTTTGTGATGTGGGCTAGGATCCAGGCAGTGGCAGCTTTTATGGGAGTGCAGAAAAGATGCATCTGGCAGTCCGCTGGGGACGGGTGGCAGGCGGGACAGGGCACGTGGCCAGAGAAGACTGCCCAGAGGAGGCAATAGAAAGGACAAGTGGGGCAGTTCCCGTCGTGGCTCAGTGGTTAACGAATCCGACTAGGAACCATGAGGTTGCGGGTTCGATCCCTGGCCTTGCTCAGTGGGTTAAGGAACTGGCGTTGCCGTGAGCTGTGGTGTAGGTTGCAGACACGGCTCGGATCCCGCGTGGCTGTGGCTGTGGCAAAGGCCGGCAGCTACAGCTCCTGTTAGACCCCTAGCCTGGGAACCTCCATATGCCGCGGGTGCGGCCCTAGATAAGGCAAAAAGACAAAAAAAAAAGGCAAGTAGGACTCTGTGAGATGGGTGGACGGGAGCGTTACGGCCTTGCCAACAGCATCTTACACGAGGAAATGTACATGTCTGCGGTTTCCTGGGATAAACTTACTATAATCAACAGGATTCACGAGTACCAGCAAAATCATTAATATACAGAATCGACCGCTACTGGTTGTCTAGCCACTCCAAAGCATCTGACGGAGTCTTGAAGGTGGCGTAGGGCTGCTGAGCTATGTGCTTTTCCCCCTGTCACCGTGCTGACCCCACACCAAGGCAGGTGGAGTGTGATCAAAGGAGATTTTGAAATTCTTCACGTGCAATGCAGGTTATACAGGACGGTCTGGGCCTGTGTCCTCCCCGCAGGCCCCCTCATCATCTGGAGCAGGTGCACTGGCTGTGCCGACTCAGACCAGCGCTGGCACCGGCCTCCTTCCTAGCAATCCTAGAGGGTATTTGCACCAGACACCTAGCGGAAAGGTCACCTGCTAAAACACTCTCAGGTGCCTTTCCGTAAGAGCAAATGCATATTAAATAGATACTTCCTACGGACCTGATATTAGGTGGACTGGGTCCGATAAACATACAGAAACTGTGCTTTTTCCCTTCTGGGTGGTATTCTTTTGTCGGTGTCGCCTTCATAAAAGGACACTCTTGAAAGGACTGAAAAATATGAAAACTGGTCTCTAGGTCTCTCTTTCGGAGATGCTACGGTGGAGGAAGACAGAAGTGGGGGCGGGGTGGAGAAAGAAGCCGGAGCAGCCATGCTCTGAATTTAGAAACCTTGCTTTTGCTATCTGGATCTGATTTGGCCCGAGAATGCAAGCATCAGATAAAAATAACAAGTCACCCAGCGGAGGACAGATCTCCGGCTTCTCCCCTGCCTGGGGCCGCGCATGCCCGGTGCGTGCCTCTTCGGTGGAGAAGCGCTGAGCCGCATTCCCCAGCAGAAGGCCGGAGTGAGAAAGGGCCTGTGTTTGATGTATGAGCTCGGGCTTGCCATCGTGAGTCACCCTAGAACTAGCTGCAGGCAAAACAAAAATCTTTTGTGATTAATTAGAAAAACTGGACAATTATGAATTGACTGCACCCAGCCAGGGTATGGTAATATAAATAGTAATGACTCTGGCAGAGCCTGATGAAAGCGCCGTGTTTGCACCGGAGAAAGGCAGATTTTTAACATGGAATCTGCTGAGACGGGACCCCTTCTGATCTTTGACAATCTGAGGGTCTTGGTGGAGGTTCCAGTTGACACCTTCGAAAGGCATATCCTAGTTGACTTTTCTTCGACCCTGGTCTCTGTGCCAACTTGATTGTTCTTTTCTTTCTTTCTTTTCTCTTTCTCCTTTTTCTTTCTTTTTCTCTCTCTCTCTTCCTTTCTTTCTCTCTCCCTTTTTTCCTTCCTTCCCTCCTTCCTTCCTTCCCTCCTCCCTCCCTCCCTCCCTTTCTTTCTTTCCTTTCTTCTCCTCCTTCTTCTTCCCCTTCCTTCTTCCCTTCCTTCCTTCCTTCCTTCCTCCCTTCCACCCCAAACATCTCCTTTTCAGCAGCTCTGTCAAATCACGCACATCTTTTGTTAACCTCGCTGCCAGCCCACAGGGTTGTCGGCTGGGTCATTTCTCCCTTCGGAGGCGCTTGCTTCTACTGCTCTCTGAGGATTTGAACACAGCAATCATTTTTTATTCTGAGGCACTTGTTGGTTTAATCTTCAGGGGGAAAAGGAACTTCCACGAGTGAACTGTGTCTATCAGGGAAAGGAGAGATCAAAACATTACAGCGCGTTGTTGGACGGATAAGTTGTTCTGTTTAGGGACAGAAAGTGGAAGGACTCTCCTCCAAGAAGTTGAGTGAGACTTTTAAAAGCCTTTGGGTGTGAACACTATATTTTCTTGGTAAGATGTCCTCTGCTCTGCTCTTAGCCCCCAAACGCACACACGCACGCACAATGAGCACATCTTACATAGTGGAACCAAGGAAGATTATTTCTTTTAAAGGAGGTCCCCAGTGCAAAAGAATTAAGCCCCGACAGTGCCTGCAAATGTCAAAGTAACAAGTTTCCTCCAGTGATCATTTTTTAACCACCAGGGTAAGCAAATGTCCCTTTGTCCCGGGGCAACATCGCACAGCCAACAATGTTCACGGACCGAAGAGGAAGACGAGAAAATGCCATCTCTCCGGGCTGTCTCCCCCAGCACCCACCACACTCTTGATAAACCATCTTCCAGACCTTTGAAATTTGGTCTCTGCCAGGCAATTAACTCTTCTTAAGTGCTGTCTGCGTGGCCAAAGCGCCTTTTCGGGGGCCCTCTGTTTGCCCTCGCCAGCATTCACACGGCTTTCTATTATTATTCAAGCAGCGCCGCCTCAGTGGTAAACCCATTGACCATTCAATCAGTGCAGTAGCTGCTGCGGATAATTAAAAGTTCCCAACCTCTTGCCCCAAGGCCAGGCTAGAGCCAGTCAAAGAGGAGCCAGGTCCAGGCTGCTGAGGGACCAATCGATCAGCTGATTAACCCTTCTTACTGATTGGTGGGAGCTGATTGCATCTCCAGTAAAGAAATCTCCTCTGGCCCCGGGGCACAGAAGGCAGCCATACATTCAGGGCGGCTGTGAGACCCTGAGCCCTCGCAGTCCACACACAAAGCAGAGGGAGAGGAGGAGAGGGGCATTCCCCGCTGCCTGCCGGAGTTTCCAGATTTTTATTTCCCCACCACTGTTCTCCCTGGCCTCTCTCAGATTGCATTTCGAGAGAGAAAAAGCTCTGTTTCAGCTTCAGGAATGATGGGCCAGAGTCCCGCCCTAGCAGTTAAGTTGTTGCTCCAGCTCTCGCGTGAAACTGGTGTCTTCTTTTCAACCACCCTGTCCCCGAGTGTCCCCTGGCAGAGTGAATGAGGTCAGAAAATACTGGAGACACACCCCTTACTAAATGGATCTCAGGGGATTGCTCTTTGACCAGCCAGCTCCGATGGGGTCTGCATTTGCGGGCTAGTAAATATTTCTCTTTGGATACGGATAAACAGTCTGTTTCCAGTTGTGTTTACATTTGGGCACAGCGAGTAAGACAGGCAGTAAGAGGGACAGAGGCATTAAAAAAATGACGGCCCTGTGATGTCTTTGAAGGGAGTAGCTGAGATGTTATCAGACAGAGGTGGGGGCCAGGACCATAATGAGTGGCTCGTAAAGACTGATTTATGTGGATTTGGTAGGAGAGCCCAGTAAGGTGACTCTTCTATTGAGGGTGTTGGCCCTGCAGGTCCCCGGCTTATCGCCCCATCGGCGGCAGAGGGGGGGGAAAGAAGCTGAATTTTGCAAAGCAGCCGTTGCCAATGTTATCTGGGCCTCCATCTTCAAGGAGGCCGAGCTCCCGCTGACGTCAGAGGCAGGTGGCCTGCGAGGAGCGTGCGGGTTCAGGCCACGCGGGCAAATGCTTCAGCAGACAGCGCAGCCGTCCGGTTGGGAAACACACACTTGCCAGAATTCTCCCGATGTGCCCTTATTTCGGAATACTACCCACAGAAGTGCGAGAACAGAAAATCAGGAGACGGCCGATGTCTCACCGTGAAGTAGAGGGTAACAGAGAGTGGTCTCGGATTGAAGAGGTGGCTTTGTTCCACGGGCCCTGCCCAGAGCAGGGTTTAGGCGCCGAGTCCTTTGTGAGTCCTCAAGGCACGCGGATACCAAGCTCTTCCTTTTGAGGGATCTGCCTTTTAGTGGAGGCTGAGGGTCAACAGGTGGAAACCAAAATGTGAAAGAGCCTTGAGGTTCTTAAAGGAGGGAGAAGAATTGTGAGAACCCCAAGAGTGACAGTTCTATGTATTCACTCTCAGAAGAACCAGAATAATCTATGATTGTATGACCTTTAATATATTTATTAACATCTCAGTGGCCTCCTTGTCTTTAAGTGAGTTTATTAGATCACACACACACACAGGTTTTTTTAATGGACTTGTGGCTATTTAATTTATTTAAAAAACCCACCACATTTCTTAAATCAAAGCAGAATTAGTAAAACTTCTGTGTCAACCAGCGCTGTATGCCATTAGAGGAAAAGAAAACCCAACCCAACCTAGGAGGCGTGAGATAATGGCCTAGGTTCCTGTTAACACCATTATTATTTGGTAAGAACATAATTACATGACACTGCTAAATATAATATGGAAAATAATACAAATACCTATTTTTGGTTTGCTAGAAGCTTGCAGTCTGATTTGTGTCATAAATGTTACTTATTAAAACGCCCAGGAGGCTTTTAAAATTTCGAGTTGGAATTTAAAATGTTTCAAACAAAGCGCTTCTACTTGAAACCACTTTTTGACATAAGATTTCTGTGCACAGGGAGGAAAGGTATAAAACAGGTCTTAGGGGAGAAATGAGTAAGGCTGTACTTGTTAATTTTTTTGTGGTTGGTGAATATTGACCATAATATATGAAAACCCAGGTCGTTTATGAAATGTAAGGTAACTAAAAATCCATCGACAGGCTTCTACGGTTTTGAGATTATTGTTCAGAAATCCTCCCACTGAAGTCTCCCTTGTGAATTATTTTTGCACTCTTGTATAATTTCTCTTTTATGGTGGCATGCCTAGTACAGCAGGTATAACGCTACACGTTATTATAAAGGCAAAATGGAAAACCCCACTTAAATCAGGAAGCGGGAGCCAGCACGTGCTCTCCCATCATGAGGAAGCTCAGTGCCGCGTGCAGTGTTTCAGAGCTGGAAGCCACATCCCCAAGCGGTGTCGACAGTGAGCGCAAAGTGAGCATCTGAGTGAAAACAGGTAGGATTCCCTGGAGGGGAGGACGGTCATTTGAAACTCAGATTAGCTGTTTTCTCTGTGGTCAAACAGAGACCACAATGTACACCCACTCACCCATCAAACCGCCTCCCGGAGGCGTCTCTTTTTCAGGAAACGCTCATTTTCTAAAGAAAGCTGATAAAAACCATCGACTATATTTGGAGGACTGGATGGCTTGCTTTTAGGAACCCTAGATGCTTATAAAACATATCTGAGCATGCTTAGAGGGGCCCCCAGAGTTAATATACTAGATGGGCAGGTTGGAGGAAGTTTTTAAACACATAAAATAGATAAAAGTTCAGTGTGTCTTACTCGACCTTTCTTTCTTCCTTTCTCTCTCTCTCTCTCTCCCTTTTCTTTCCTTCCTTCCTCTCTCTTTCTCCCTTTATTTCTTTCGAAAAAAGTTTAAAGCACCCAAGAAATCAGCAAGCCTCAGCACAACCAGATATCAAAAGTTCACTTGACACAGAAATCCCTGAAACCAAATAAGCTTAGTGGTTCATCTCTTCTGGTGCCAACTTCACACTCACGTCAATTAATTCAGCAAAGAAGAAATATAAGTAGTCACTGGATCTGTCTTGGTTGGGAAATAGCACCCGCCGACATCAAACAAAGCTCCAGATACGGGACAATACGAAAAGGAAGAAGCGTGACCTGTGTGCACATTTTCTTTTAAATAAACCAGCATGCCACGTTCGGCTTTTGCTGCTTAGGGATTCCTAATGAGTAAGCCATAGTGTTTAACAGTAAAATATGGTTATGGCTCTTAAATGCAGGCTACATTTAACAACCGTATATTGATTTTTTCTTGTAATTTTATTTCCACGAGCATTTCTGGTTTCTTAATTAGTAGCCTTTTAGAGGGAGATTTAACATTCTCTCTATCGGAGGATTCGGCTTCCACGGTCCAGCTTCTCAGGGGAGAGAAAGTTCTAGAGCGGCAGGCAGTGTCGGGAGGGAGAGGGACGGCCCCCCGCGCGTGCGTGCACAGACCTCCGCTGCCGACACAATGGAGACAGAGCAGCGCTGGCGAAGCTGGTGACAAAACTCAGCCGTTTCCAAGTGCACGCTTACCCGGCAATGGGAAGACCTGTTCATCCCATGTTCCTTATTAAACTGAAGTATTTTATTTAATGAGCATGACTCATGCAAGGTGTTCCCATAAATCATCGGCTGGTTTACAAACTCAATAACTAGGCTTCCTGCTATAACTAGGCTGTGCACACCTTAAATTATTAACACGCCAGGGCCTTAAGGCAGATCTTTGATGATGATGATATAAACACTGTGGAGACAAGGTGCCCTCTCAGCAAAAGATTATTGACTCTAATTACCATTTACCACAGGAAAAAGAAAAGAAAAGACAATAAAATATGAGGGAGAATTGAAATCTAAGGTTTAATTTTATGAGGCGCTTTAAACGCCCCCCCCACTCCTTTTTTTTTCTTTTTTCTTCTTGTTGGCAGCCTTATCACACTGCTGGTGTGTAATGACAGCCCATGGCTGGCTCACCTGAAAAGGATGACAGTTGTTAAGAGGAAAGGAGGAAGAGAATAGAAACAGGAGAGACTTTGCAGCTGATATTATGTCCATTCTCTGCAACGTGATGGAAAAAGGCCAGGGGGAAGAGAAAATGATAACACACAGGGAAGAAAAAAAAAAAGGAAATCCTGGCTTTAATTGTTTTCATGTCTCTACTTAATAAAAAGGCTAAACGACCACTCTGCCTGACTCCGGTCATTTTGGGGTAGTGAACGAGAACTTCAGGTCAGCTTTTAAAAGGAGGCATTTGCTCTTATTATGCGCTTGGATTTTACTGTATCCTCATTCTACAGCTGTTGGAAGGATGCAAGGAAGTTCAAATGAAGGAGGTTTAATGATAAGATGGCTTGTTGAAAAATGAAGGTGCAGCAAAAGTGACACACGCCTCAGAGTTGGGTGTTTGGAAAATGGGCATGTTGCCAGGAGAATAAGGGAAGGTCTCGGAAAACCTAGAGGTGTGTTCAGGACAGAAGGCAGGGTGGGAAAAAGAGAGGCTTAATTTAACTTTCTGCTGTCAAGGGCTTTGGTTCTCTCTTCCCCAGTGGTTTTGTTGTTCTCATTTCAAAGACCATCAGCTCAGCTCATTGTTGGCTTACTCGTTGGCTGAGGTTCCCCCTTCACAGAAACCCTCTAATATTTACTTATAGGAGCATAAGGTATTGGGGTTGGAATGGGCTCAGAAATCGTCAGCCCTTACAGATGTGAAAATTTCAGCCTGGAAAGGCGAAGTGATTTGGCCAAAAACATCTCCCTGGGGGCTAGGGAGATCTAGTGAAGGTGGGACCCACACCAGCTCCTTACTGGACCATAAGGTGGCGTCTTTTGGAAGTGATCTCAGAACCATCGAAAAGTGCCCAGCGACTAGGAAATATACGATCAACCTCATAAATAAAAGAGGTGATGCTGCTTTTCGTACCTGCCACGGGGATATTTAAAGCAGGTCTCCTCATTCAATAAAATTGTTAAACTCTGACCAGAGTGGGGGGAAAAAAGTCCATGATAGATATTTACAGGTGTTTCCTTTTTATTTGAAAAGATTTCCTAACCTTTCTGGGATCGCGTAAGCGTTTTGGTGTTGGCTAAATTCGAGGAGACAAGAATTTGCCCCCAAGCACTATAGTTTGCCCCAGTGGTCAACCAGCCATCTCCCGCCCTCTTTGAAGGATTCTTAGAATCCTAAGGGACCGCAGATGTGGAAGTGATTACCGGAGCCAGGACCCTTCTCCAAGGGGCCTTTTGATGCACCTGAGCTTGCTTCCCCATCTGGTAAAGAAGTGTGAGGTTTGGCTGTCTTACGCCGTGCTCTGCACCTGGTCGGGGACCTACCACAGAGAGGACCACGGGGGACAAGTGCGTCATGCCCTGATTCCTAGAAGGGCCAACAGCGAGTCCGCACAAACGTGAAAGGCGGTCCATGATACCTGGGGCGGGGGTTGGAATACCCACATGGTGCTCTCTGGTCACCCTGTCCCTGTCCAAGCAGAACCGCTCATCGGAGACTGGAAACCAAAGACTCGGATCACCACTGAGCCTCAGGAATACCCTGGGTGTCTCCCAGCAGACAGGGTGTCCTGGTCATATGCAGGTTGGGGCTAATTGTCACTGTGATTATCTTATTTGGGGCTTCCTGGGAACTTTTACTGTATAGTCTTGTTTTTTCCTTGTCTGAGGAAATGTCATTAATTTTGCCCTACTTCATTATATAACGGCGAAACTTCACCCTTTTAGTTGTCTTCTTCCTCAGAGGTAACCATAGATAGAAACGGACAGAAATAGCTTTTTTTTTTCTTCTTTGCTTTTTAGGGCTGCACTTGTGGCATATGGAAGTTCCCAGGCTAGGGGTCGAATCGGAGCTGCAGCTGCCGGCCTACACCACAGCTACAGCAATGTGGGATCCGAGTTGTGTCTGTGGCCTACACCACAGCTCACAGCAATGCTAGATCCTTAACCCACTGAGTGATCAAACCCACATCCTCGTGGCTACCAGTCAGGTTCATTGCCGCTGCGCCACAACGAGAACTCCAAGAGAATGAGTTCTTATGTGCAGTGTGTATTTATAATATATATAATAGATAAAATATATATTTTATAAATATCCACCTATTTATAAAAAATCTAGGATTCTTTTTGGCTACTGAACACATTGTCATTTTGTGATAGACCGTAAAATAAATACATACGAGGGCAGAAGACCTAAAATTATGCCTGTGTGTGTGTGTACTTACGTTAGTGTGCAATTTTCATTGTTAAATGTGAAATTTACACATCAAAACCATTTCATACTCTTGGGCTGCTTACAATGCAAAGAGCCAGAATTAAAGCCTCTTTCTGGGGGCCTTTTGCAAAGGCCTGGCCCGAGGCGGGCAGACAGGGCCCTTCCCAGTCTGGGTTCTTTGCCGAGCGGTGGCCTGTTGCAGAGTCGTGCTGACTGCTCTCACCGGCCTTGCTCCCGGGGGTCCCCCCGGAGCTTAGTAGTTTCCACTCAGCAATCTGACCTGGGGAAGAGGAACCAACAGAAGTGTGTGTGTGTGTGTGTGTGTGTGTGTGTGCGCGCGCGCGTGCTCACATGCATGCAGGGTGAGTTTCAAGGTTCAGGAAACGCTCTTCCAGGATGTCAGAGCCTCAACCCCGTGCTTCAGTTCGGGGCCAGAAGTGGAGCCTAGGCTGCATACTTCAAAGATGCCAGAATTCTGGGCAATCAAGTGTCATTTCTTTTTCTTATTCTTTTTTTTTGGCCACACCCATGGCTTATGAAAGCTCCCAGGCCAGGAACTGAATCCAAGCTGCAGTTATGGCCACACCAGATCCTGTATCTCAGGACACCAGGCCGGGGATCAAAACTGTGCCTCTGCAGGGACCCAAGCCTCTGGGGTAGGATTCTTAACCCGCTGTGCCACAGCGGGAACTCCTATTTCATTTCTCGTGTGAGTCTTTTTCTTTTAAAAATATATTACATGCCCCTCCCTTCCCCCGCCAGCTCTACAGGCTTATACATGTTCTCTGCATATATAGGCAGATAATCCTTTGAAGAAAACGATATTGTGATCATGCTGTACATTCTGGCTTCTCTTTTTAAAACTATCCCACAGTAGAGAATTTCAAACATATACCAAGGAAGTCAACGAGTATATAACCAACCTCTGTGTACCCATCATCCAGCTTTAGCAATTAGCAACAGGTGACCAACTTAATTTTGTCTAAACCTGACTCACTCCCCCCTCACGCTATAATTTTGAGGCAAAACCCAGACGTCATAACATGTCAACATACACATTTTCACCACATTCTATTTTTAAAAACCGTGGTCAAATATACATAACAAAATTTACCAGTATTTGTCAGTAAGTGCATCCACGTTGCTACCTAAGCATCGCATCAAATGTCTCTAGAATTTTGTCATCTTCTCAGACTTAAACTCTCGTGCCCATCAAATACTAACTTCCCATCCCCCAGCCTCCGGTCCCTGGCAACCACCATCCTACCTTCTGTCTCTATGAATACACTCTACTGTGTACCTCAGATGAGTGGAATCAGCCTGTATTTGCCTTTTCTGGTTGGATTATTTCCTTTAGCATAACATCATCAAGGCTCGTCCATGTCGTAGCACGTGTCAGAATTTCTTTCTTTTTTAGGGCTGTGTCTTCTGTTTTATTACCTGTTTATTCATTTAGTAAGAAAGCAGTTGGAATGTTTTTTCTCTTTTTACGGTCGCACTTGTAGCATACGGAAGTTTCCAGGCTGGGGGTCGAATTGGAGCTGAAACTGCTGGCCTACACCACAGCCACAGCAACGCCGGATCCTAGCTGTGTCTGTGACCTAAGCAAGGCTCGATCCTTAACCCACTGAGAGAGGCCAGGGATCGAACCCACATCCTCACGGCTACCAGTCAAGTTCTTAACCCTCTGAGCCACAATGGGAACTGCAGCAATGGGAATATTTTTAACTCTCTCATTTACATATCTTCTCTTTCATAGGTATCATTGTTTGCTTTTGACTTGTTTATTTGGAAGGCTGTGAAATGACAGATTTGCCAGAAGAGAAATTTTTTTCTCCTGCTACAGTGGTGGTGACAGTGGGACGGTTGGTGAGGGGTGTGCCTTCAAGAGCTTAAAATTACAAACAAGGGATACGCACCTTAAAGTGTTCGTGTGTGGGATTCTGCACCTGTTTATCGCATGTACGTTGAGTCCCCGTCTCCTAGATGAGACGGTTTTATAATATTTAACAGCATGTTTTCTGTGGATTTAAGCCTGAGGATTAAGTGCACGTGTGATAAAGAGCGGGTTCCTAGTCCCAGTCTAAAGCACGTTTCTCTCAAGAACCCAAGTCCTTTTCTTTCATTTTTTTTTTTTAGGGCCGCACCCACGATGTGTGGGGGTTCCCAGGCTAGGGGTCTAATTGGAGCTGCAGCTGCCGGCCTACACCACAGCCACGGCAACGCGGGATCTGAGCCACATCTGTGACCTGTGATGCAGCTGGCAGCTGTGCTGCATCCTGAGCCCACCGAGCAAGGCCAGGACTGGAACCCACGTCTTCATGGATACCAGTCAGGTTCTTAACCTGCGGAGCCACCATGGGGAGTCCCACCCCAAGTCCTTTTGGAATTAGCTAATTCGTCTTCACGCTTCTTCAGAAAGACTGTGAAGCACAAAACTGCTTTCCCCATTTGACCCCAAAGAAGGTACAGATTTGCAAAATCAGTCGACACCCGAGAAAGGCCAAGCAAGGCAGGGCAGCCCCGTCTTCTTGGCTCTGTGATGGCCGCAGCTGACTCTTCAACTCTGAGTCCTGGGCTCTTTTAAAGACTGTCCGGCGTTTAGGTGTCTCTGCAAGAAAGGCAGGGGCCATGCCTTCCGTTGTCTTCTCCTTGGCGGTGTGGTGTGCTGCCTGCTGGTCTAGCACCCTGCCGGTTGTGGGCGGGGGAGATGCTTCTGGGGAGGCGGCGATGAGCAAAGGAGAGAACAGCTCTCTGAACTTCCACTCACCCTTGCTCTAGTTTCCTTGCTGCTGCCGGTAGGAACCAGCCTCCAGTTGGATCCCTTTACCCAGTTTCTATTCTGGGCTGGAGCCCTGTTGATCTCCTCTGTGTTGCAGCCTCTGACCACACCATCGTCACCTTCTCCCTTCTTTTTGGGAAAACAAAAAGAGGAACGAGGAGAGGCAATGCGGGAGAGCCACAGAGCGCTTCCCACAGCAGCTGCGAGAAATCCGTGGGCGCACAAACGGGAATGCACCATAACGGCCCTTTTCTCCTTTCCGCCAGCCCACCTCCAGGTCACCTCCTCCATAAACGTCTGAGCCACTCATCCATCACTTAGTCATCTGCTGGCTGGGTTGTCATCTGTAGTTGCCTCGTGTGGTTATTTTGATCCGCCTTGTTTTCTAACCTCTTGTGATTCACTCTCGCTTTCTCGGCATAGGGGTCTCTCACTCTGGAACTGGGGACAGTACCGTGAACGACTTGGTGGCCTAACTCAGCACAGGGCGGGCATTCAGGACACATGGACAATGGCTGTTCATCGGAGGCCAAACGGAGGGACACCGACCTCGGCGCCGTCGCTTGAGGTCTCACAGACAGAGGTGGCAGGCAGACAGGAAAGTGTGGCCATGCCTTTCCTGGCCAGCCCTCGCTCGGTTGTAACTGCTCCAGGAGGCGAGTCCGAACTGGCCTGCTGCGTGCAGGATATGCGATGGTGCCCCATGCTATTATTGGGGGGGGGGCGGTGGTTAACATGAGATTAAAAAAGCCATAAGCAGTGGCTGTATCCTCTGAAGCCACTTATCTGGAGTAGTCAGCTTTTTTTTTTTTTTTTTTTTTTTTTTGTCTTTTTGCCTTTATCTAGGGCCGCACCCGCAGCATATGGAGGTTCCCAGGCTAGGGGTCTAACAGGAGCTGTAGCCGCCGGCCTTCGCCACAGCCACAGCAACGCGGGATCCGAGCCGCATCTGCAACCTACACCACAGCTCACGGCAACGCCGGATGCTTAACCCACTGAGCGAGGCCAGGGATCGAACCCACAAACTCATGGTTCTTAGTCGGATTCGTTAACCACTGAGCCACGAAGGGAACTGCAAGGAGTAGTCAGCTGTTGACCAGATGAATATTTGCTTTTATGGTTTGGTTGTCTGTATTTCATTTCAGCCGAGGAGCAATACCTCACCTACAGCCCCTTTCTAGATTGCTTAATAATTCACCTTTGGACTCCTAACGATTTTACCGAAAAGGGCTTGAGGACACGGACAGTCTTTGTTGCAGGAGAAGCTGCATGACCTAGGGAGCTAAGATATCATTTAAGATAGCTGATAAACTACAGATCTCACTTGCTAAACGTCTCTCACTGAAGCATGCCAAGTTGTCCATAAACTAGACATGAGAGCTGGATTTTTTTTTTTAATATCACCAGAGAAGCCTAATCCGACCGCAGCAGTACATAAAACATTTCTGTAATGAGGAATTTCCAACTTAAAATGTAATGCTTTCGTAACTCTAGACCTCTTGGGGAAAAAAATAAAATGAGTCATTAAGTCCATGAAAGACAATATATGCATTCAGCTTTAAGTGCCTTCGCTAAGCAGGCTTTTCTCTCTGTGATGGGACTCTTTTCCTTTCTTAGAAGAACCCACTCATTCCACAGCAGAAGCGATGATTAAATTGGATAGTAAGACTCATGAGTCTAGACCTGTGTCCATCAATTCTACACCCAAAATGATAGTTCGGAGTTCCCATCCTGGCTTAGCAGAAATGAATCTGACAAGCATCCATGAGGACGCAGGTTCGATCCCTGGCCTCACTCAGTGGGTTAAGGATCCGGCGTTGCCGTGAGCTGTGGTGTAGGTCGCAGACGCGGCTCAAATCCCTCGTTGCTGTGGCTGTGGCGTAGGCCGGCGGCTACAGCTCCGATTTGACCTCTAGCCTGGGAACCTCCATATGCGACGGGTGCGGCCCTAAAAAAAGAAAGACAAAAAAGGGTATTTTTCTCATAGCAATATAGATTGTGTGTTTGCATAAACTGTTGCTTGTGAATGTATGGATTGTGAAAGTAGAAAAGCGCCTGGAACTTCAGGCTGATTTACAATCAAAGAAGGGTGAGAACACCAACTCCCACCTTCCTTCTACTAGGTTACATTTATGGGGATTCGCTACATTATTCAATGTATTTCTTAAGAATTAAATTAATTATAGTGCATTTGGATTCCCTGAGCATTCTCACAATTAATTTGTGCTATTGAGTTATCAAATATCTCTTTCTTCAGGGATTAGCTCACTTCTGATGTTTTGCACTGGTGTCCCGAGAAGTAATTTTGGACTAAAAAAAAATTGGATCCTTTTTCCAAGGATTTGTTCTTAATCTCTAAAGGAATTCTTGGAACACTGGAATAAAACGGTCACCAGTGGCTAATCCCTTAAGTAAGGATTTCTGATCACCCAACAACGCAAATTAGTGAATAGAGCAGGTCAAAGATAGTCTCTCTTTGCTCCATCTGCTTTTTTTCACGCTAAACTCCAAGAGAGAGCTTCTCTGAAATTCGTCGGTCCTGGTTCATGATAGTGCTATTTCATCCAATTTTTAAAAATGATGTATTTGAAGAATTTGTTGCAGGTGATCAGATATCCCAGAGAATACCTTGGATTTTTAAAATATCTCAGTTCACATTTTAAAAATTCTTTCCAGGCTATCATGTAACTTCCTTTCCAAAATCAAATCTGATCATCTTGGACCCATTTTGCAAGGGCGGCATGTGGAAAGGGCTTTTATTTAAGGTAAATAGTGAGCTTGCTGATCTTTTAAAAACCTTGAGTCCCTGTATAAAGGACTAAACTAAAGTACAACTCTAGGTAATTTCTTTCACATATTTATTTACTTAAGGTAATCTAGTCAAGACCTCATTTGCCTGTAATAGTTAGAATGTCTGTATTAGAGCTGTGACGTCGTCTGCAGCAATCAGTTCACAGATGAGAAAATGTAGTTATAAAACTACTTTCAAGAGCACAAGAAATCTAGAGAGGTGCACACAACATTTTAGCCAGGAGAATCAGAAGATGTAAAGACAACATTTTGGATCAAGTTTCAAGGAGACTGGGTTTATATTTTGAAAATCATAATATGTACTAATTAAAACTAAATGTAAACAACCATAACATTAAATTTAAATGTCTCAATAAAACATTTTCCTGCACTTGGCAATTTTGAATTTGTAAATGATCTTTTGCTTTTTTTGTTTTTGTTTTTCTAGGGCCGCACCTGAGGCATGTGGAGGTTCCCAGGCTAGGGGATGGATCGGAGCTACAGCTGCCAGCCTACCCCACAGCCACAGCAACGCTGGATCCTTAACCCACTGAGTGAGGCCAGGGATCGAACCTGCGCCCTCAATGGATGCTGGTCAGATTCGTTTCCACTGAACCACGCCGGGAACTCCTATAAAAGATCTTTAAAAGCAATCGATATATATATAAAATTTGTAATGGGAAATCATTTCTTCCAATTCAAGAGGGAAGGATTGAGTTCCCTGGTGGCTCAGTAGGTTAAGGTTCCAGTCTTGTCACTACTGTGGCTTGGGTCACTGCTGCGGCATGGGTTTTATACTGAATATAGTTGACTTTAAGGAACATATATTTTTTATGGTAAAAACATAGCTGGAGGGGAGTTCCCATAGTGGCTCAGCGGGTTACAAACCCAACTAGTATCCATGAGGACTCAGGTTCGATCCCTGGCCTTGCTCAGTAGGTTAAGAATCTGGCATTGCCCTGGGCTGTGATGTAGGTTGCAGTTACAGCTCAGATCCTGCCTTGCAGTGGCTGTGGTGTAGGCGGGTAGCTACAGCTCTGTTTGGACCGCTAGCCTGGGAACCTCCATATGCTGCAGGTGGGGCCCTAAAAAAAAAAGGAAGCCCCCCCCAACCTGGGTTTTTTAAAAAGAAGAATCTTTTCTTGATATCTTGAAAGATCACCCAAGTGCATGAAATAGAAAAAAAAAAGGAAATTTCTTTTTTTCATACATTTTTCCTGGATTGTATTTGGAAATGATGACATCATTTAATAGCTAATACAATGTGCATTGCCTATCATCACCATTTCACAGTGTGTATGTACACAGAAAAACAAGTGTGTGTGTATATATGTATAGATAATGTGTATATATAATGTGTGTGTGTGTGTGTGTGTATATATACATATATATACATTAAATTATTATTTCCTAATAATACAGAAAGCTATAAGTAAGGTTCCAATTTCAGCACACAGCCCAGAGCAAGCACTCAATTTACTTATTCGACAACTATTTATTAAGAGCTCTAAGGGCTGGGCACCATCAGCGATAGACATAGAGAGTCCCGCCCTTGTGTTGCTGGCTGAAAACGTTTTCAGTGGGAGGCAACAGACCGTGAGCCGTGAATATAGTAAGAAGTAGGTTAGCAGATGATAAGGGTGATGGGAAAAAATAGAGAGCAGAGTGGGGGTTCTGGAGAAGGTGGGCCAGAGCGTATAGGTGCAGGTGGCAATTTTTCAACAGGATGGTGGTGGGGGTCTTACAGAGGGGCTGATGTCGGAGCAAGGACACGACAGATGGGGGATTTGACCGTGTGTCTGTCTGGGAAGAGAGGGTTGTAGGCGAGGGCAGCAGCCAGTGCAAAGGCCCTGAGGTCTAACGTTTGGGGAACAGTGAGTCGCTTAGTCACCTTTTGTGTCAGTCCACATCCGGATCCCACATCCCACAATCAGAGCTGAGTGAGCCGGCAAAAGAGATGCAGGAGGTGAAGTGAAAGCAGGGGTGGGGGAGGGGGTGGGGTCACGAAGCCAGATTTTATAGGACCTCGTAAACCTTTATAAGAACTTAGACGGTTCTTCTGTAGGGTCGGCACTGAAGAATTCCTGGATATAACTTAGCTTTGTAAAATTCCTCTGGCTTCAGTGTTGGGATTAGACCAAGCCCTAGCTCACTGTTGCAGCCCCCAAGCCTAGGAAGATGGCTCTCCAGGGATAGCGTGTGCATTACCCTTAGTGAATTGGGTGGTTTCTCTAGTTTAAGGTGTTTTTCCAGTCCCCTTGTATGCTATTATTTTTGACCTTTTTTACATCTGGGTTTCCTGCCCCTTATTCAGACTTCCTCCCTTGTTCTTACTGGCGACTTCTGGGTGGTAAGGAAAAGAGCCACGCTCTGTTGCCTGGAGTCAGAGAATGAGAATTCCACTGCCTTCAGTCCAAGCAGTTGACATAAACGTGCAAATCGCTTGGGGGTGACCACGTGGAGGGGTGGGGCTGTGATAACAAGGGGATGCGAGCTCTGCCTATTGAAAAGCGTGCATATTGAAAGCTCTAACAAATGCCATGTGGGATAAACCCAAACACACCTGTGGCTGGACAGGCTTAAGGTACGTGCTGTTTCACGGCAGTTTACTATGAAGATGCCCGCGGGGGGAGCAGGACACAAGCTAGTCTCCACTCCGCACACTGCGTATCACAGAGGGCTCCAGTCTCTACTCCCGGACCTCTGTGCTGCTTAGAAAAGGCACTTGGCTTGGGGTGCAGAGGGCAAGCTGTGTTTCCCTGCCTGCTTGTCCCCTCAGCCAGAGGCTCTTGTGCAGTGCCCAACCTGCACACCCCATGTCTGGGACACGGCAGAGCTCCAGCAAAACCGTAAAGTTTGTTTCCCTCTTGGCAGCAGGCATGCGTTCCTCCTGGCTCGGGTGAGCTCCCACTTTGATGACTCGGCTGCTTTCTCTCTCTGTCTGCTTTTTCTCCTCTCCTGTCATCTTAGACATAGTCATGCTCTCTGTCCTTAATTCAGACTTCCTGGAAGAGAATTTGGTGGGTGTGGCCCGTGACCTGTTGATGGAGATCGGGCCCAGGGCAGCTTGTAGCTCTTACGAGTCAAGAGCTCATTTCTTGACCAGTCACCCCTGTGATCACCACTCACCCCTGTCCTGGGCACAAACGTCACAAACCCTGGCAGAATACACACCCCGTTAGTACCGTCATGAATAATGTAGCCTTCGAGAACAGTTTTCTGCTCTGGATTTCATCTTGGGTAAGGTGACATGTTATACAGGAAAACACCTGATATTATATTAGAATTTTCTCTTTGGATACCCTGGGAGAGAAGCTGAAATGCATAGTAATCAATATAAACAGTGCTTGTGTCTGGGTCATTTAAAGGTCCAGGTTATTCGTCAGTAAATGCAACCAAAAGGTGAACTGCTTGCGTCATGCCTCGCACCGCTTTTCTTAGTCATTTTCTGCCATGTCAGTCCTGGATCCTAGGCAACAGTCTTATCATCTCAGCTTTCGAAATACGTATCTTCCTGCCTCTCTCTTATTGTCGTTCACATGCCTCTACCCTCTGCTGCTATAATTACCACCAGAACTTTCTCACGGCATCTCAGTGTTTATCATCTCCTGTTTTCCTTCCCTCTTCCTTCCTTCTCCCTTTCTTCCTTCCTCTTTCCTTCCTTCCTTCCTTCCTTCCTCCTTCCTTCCTTCCTCCTTCCTTCCTTCCTCCTTCCTTCCTTCCTTCCTTCCTTCCTTCCTTCCTTCCTTCCTTCCTTCCTTCCTTCCTTCTTCTTAGGGCCTTAGCCGTGGCATATGGAGGTTCCCAGGCTAGGGGTCAAACCACAGCTGCAGCCGCCAGCCTACCCCACAGTCACAGCAAGGTGGGATCTGAGCCGCGTCTGTGACCTATGCCGCTTGTGGCCACGCTGGATCCTTAGCCCACTGAGTGAGGCCAGGGATCGAATCTGCGTCCTCACCGACATGATGTTGGATTCTTAACCCGCTGAAACCACAACAGGAACTCCTGATCTCTTATCTTAAACATTGAACTGGCGTTAGCTTTTCGGAGAGGCTGGCTTAAAAAGGAGCTCCTGTGTGTAAAGTGCAGTCTAGTTTGTCCTAGAGTTAAGGAAGCCGTGAGGGCTTTCAGGGCAGGGAGGAGAGTCCTTAGCTGAGGCCTGGAAGCAGGGGCCTCACCCAGGCGGCTGTTACGCTTTGATCGTGCTCTCAGGGATGGTTGATCATTGGGCTGGAAGAGAATCCTTTCTTTCTCCTTCCGGTTGTGTTTTTTCATTATATCTCACATGCTAGCAGAAACCCAATTCTTCACATGGTTGATTATCCAAATTTTCCCTGTGGTCTTATTTCCTTTCTCTCTCTCTAACGGCAAATCCTCTCATATACCCACAGTTTCAAAGTATCTACAAGATTTCCTCTGTAATTCAGCTCAATGGCCACCTACTCTAAGGAACTGATGAGCTGTTTGGGTTGATTAGGATTGTTCCTCGCTTTTCTATACCTCTTAAAGAATTCTAGCAATGAATAACCAGTTGAAGATGCTCATTTGTTATTTTGCTTTAAGCAGGCTCTACATTATAATTTAACGACGTAACGGAATCCCTATTCTGGTCGACAAACACTGTGGTGCAAATGATTTAATTTACCAGCTCAAGCACTAGTCTGCATATTATTGTGCTGATCAGCCATTGCGTACTAAAATCATTCATCCTTAATGTGATGATTTGGTAACCCTACAGAGAATTCCAGTCATCAGAATGTCATTAGATACAGTAAAAAATGAAAATCACTATTACACAGCAGTCAACACTATTAACTGTCAGTTAAAATAGCATTTAATTTAGCCGTGCAAGAGTTTACAAGTTTCCACAGTTTACTTGGTCCTCGAATAATTGTCACTGCAAAGTTAATGACGCTTCCGCCAGTGAAATGACAGAATGAGGAGGGGTGATGATGAACTGGGGTTTTTATATGGCAGATGCCTAATTGTGACACAGCAGTGCTTGGCTATCTGGGGCATTTCACTGATACGGAAGAGAAGCATGCCAGCGTCCTGAAAATATGACACAGGGCAGAAGAGTTTGTGTACCTTTGGAACGCAGAGGGACATTAAGCCTAGTTGGGAGGAAGAAGAAATGAGGTCTCCCAGATGCTTTTCTCTTTCTCCATCAGCTCAGGTTCACGTTCTGGCATTCCGCAGGTCGGTTGCAATGTGCATGAACTGGCGCTGCTGCCATAAAACTCTTGCAAGTGTCCCTGGCTAGTGGATCTCCTCTTGTTAGGAATTACGGACTTGGTTGGAAAGAATGTTCTTTTGCTGTTGTTGCTGTTTTTGTTTTTTAGGGCTGCACTTGCTGCACACTGGAAGTTCCCAGGCTAGGGGTCGAATCGGAGCTGCAGCTGCCAGCCTATACCACAGCCACAGCAACAAGGGATCGAAGCCTCAGCTGCGACCTACCCCATAGCTCATGGCAAGGCCAGATCCTTAAGCCACTGAGCAAGGCCAGGGATCGAACCTGCATCCTCATGGATACTAGTTGGGTTCGTTTCTACTGAGCCACAGCAGGAACTCTGAAAAGTATGTACTTTTGCACGAGGCTCCCCAACCCTAGGCTTACAAACAACACTAGCTTAGGTGGCAAAACATGCATTCGCCTTGAAATGGCCTCTCCCCGTTGCAGCCCGAGTCCAGCATTCCCCAGCTTTAAATAAAAGCAGTGGCAACATCGGCCATGCCTATAAATGCAGGCACTCTGTGGGTTACTTGGCTGCAGAACTCTGTCTTCATCCAAGCTGTTGTGATTCATTTCCTTGTTTATTCCATAACTGCACGTTACCGAATTTGAGTTCTGGGCCCAAAATATTGAACTCAGATGGAAAGGGACACCAGGGACCCCTCTGAATATGCAGAAGGCCATAAAAATGAACAGACAGCACCAATTCTTGCTTGGCTTACACCTCTTAGGCCAACCCAGTGGGGAAAATGGTAGTTGGAAATGACCAGCTCTGGTAAGACAATGGGTCGAGGGAAACGGTGCCCAGTTTGCAGAATCTTGAAGGGGAGGTCTGGTGGATGCCAGTCCTAAATCAGTGACACCCCGGGAACGTGGCAGGATGTATATCTGGGGAACATGTTCTCAGTCTGCAGTATGGCACTGCCAGCCACACGTCATCAAGAAAATGCGATGGAGGGAAGTTCCCGTTGTGGCTCGGTGGTAACTAGCCTGCCTAGTATCCACGAAGACGTGGGTTCAATCCCTGGCCTCGCTCCGTGGGTTAAGGATCCGGCGTTGTTGTGAGCTGTGGCTGTGATCAGCAGCTATAGCTCCAATTCGACCCCTAGCCTGGGAACTTCCATACGCTGTGGGTGTGGCCCTAAAAAAAAAAATATATATGCAATGGAGAATTGCCTGGAAACGGATTCTTTATTACATGTGGCACGATGGAGTAGAAATTCTTGGTGGCAAACAGTATCTTTTGATGAATAAGGAGATATGCATGTCCCTACCCGGGTGACGGTCCAGGGCCTTGGGTGGTACACGTTTGGTTCTGCTGCACTGACTACCCACCAACTCTACACACAGGGAACCAGTACGGTGGGGTCTGCAACGTTATCATGCCGAGCAATTTCATCTTTCACCTTGAAAAGAAACACGAAGAGGTACAGGTGAAAGTCACTGCCACTCCGAGAAAAAAGAACACAGGTTTGCCACCTCTGTCTGACTCAGGGATTATCTGTACTAATTTTTCAAGGTGGATGTGACTTGACCCTGCACAGGATCCTTTCTCACAGCGCAGGTGGGACACCGAGTGCAGATTATTCCTCTGTGAAACGGATACAGATTTATTTTTGAACGATCTTTAGGGTCAAAGTCTCTGAAATCATTTTTCTAAAAGTGTCCCAGTGTGAGGGGCACCCCAGTTCTTCCCCCTTACACCTGTCCTCCTCCTGCCTCCGTGAGTTCCGCTGAGACAGGAATGCCTGGAAACTGCAGGGGCTGCAACATCTCACCCTGCTTCTAACACCGATAGGTGCTGACTGGACAGAAGTCACCCCGCGCTGTCTCCCTCCCCTGGGGCAGCTTCCCTCCCTAGGACAGAAGGGTTCAGCTATGAGGCTGGGCCGGCGCGGATTCCACTGCACCTTCAGGGACCAGTGAGACAATCTAGCCCAGCAGATGCTTGGGGGTGTGTGTGTGTGTGTGTGCGTGTGTGTGTGTGTGCGTGTGTGTGTGTGTGTGTGTGTGTGTGTTTGAGAGAGAGAGAGAGAGAGAGAGAGAGGGAGAAAGCCAGAGAGAGGAATCTACAGAGTTAATGGCCCTTGAATTTCCATTTGTGTTCCCAAATAGAGTCTTTGCTCAGCTTTTGACCCAAAACACACGGAAATCCCTTTGCTGGCATATCCCTAACTGAAAAGTTCTGTCATGCCTCAAACGCTCATCTGAAATTGCCAGTTACAGGAGTTCCTGACGCAGCACAGTGACTTAAACACCTGAGGGCCGTGGCTCAGGTCGCTGTGGAGGTGCGGGTTTGATCCCTAGCTCGGTGCAATGGGTTGAAGGATTCGGCCTTGCCGCAGCTGCGGATTCAATCCCTGGTCCTAGAACTTCCATATGCTGTGAGCGCGGCCATCAGAAACAACAAACAAAAAAAGAAAAAAGATTAAAACAGAAAAAGAAATAGCCAGATTCAATGACGATTC